>CAOJBK014369204.1:0-21187 GCA_948294925.1 Codiaeum variegatum | reverse complement strand
ATATCATAATGCCATCAAACATAAACTACAATAATGGGTCTCACTTATGGTGAATTGTTTATAGAGTGTAGCAGGAAAATACTTCTTATATAGTGTGGAATATGGGGAATGGAAAAACAGATAAGTTTTGGGAAAATAGATGGGTCCTTGGTGAGTAGAAAGTTGTTATTAGGATGGGAAGCTTTCTGAGGCTGATCTTAATAAGAAAGTTGTTGATTACGTGACTTGAAATAGTAATTGGGATTGGTAATGATTCAAAAATTTTATTCCTGCTCACATTAATTTATAGATTGTAGTTGTGAAACCCCTATCTATGAATGATGATGATGATGATTTTTTCTATTGGGGCTTTATAAAGAATGGGAATTTCATAACTAAATCTACTTATGAAGGTATGAGATCGAATGTTCAGACTAATAAGTCTAGCAAGTGGAGTTTTGTTTGGAAACGGCCAAGCCCTCAATGGATTAAGTTGCTATTATGGATTGTTGTTCATGGTCGCTTGCCTACTAAGATGCAGCTGGTCATGCTCCATATTTGATATGAGGCAATTTGTGAAAGATGTAAAGTTGGGCTGGAGGATATTCTCCATGCATTAAGGGATTGTCCTACATTAGCTCAGCCTGACATTATCTTGTGCCAAGTGAGAAGTCAACTAAAATTTTCTCTTTGAATGCTATGGAATGGTTTTTGAAAAATCTCTCAAATGATGACATTAAGGGTTTAAATACAGATTGGTGTATTGTGTTTAGGGTTGCAGTTTTTTTATTATGGTTGAAGAGAAACCAAATTACCTTCCAGGAGAGTTGTGGTATTAGTAGTGGCAGGATTCGAATGATTGAAAATCATGTGAAGGAAATTAATGATGTAAGAGAGGCTTTAAAAACTCAAAGCCCTTGTAGAGGAAGTTTGGTTGGGTTGGCATGGCCCTACTACTGGTTTTTTTGAAGCTAAATACTGATAGGACATTCTCCATCAGTAAGGTAGAGCTGCAGCAGAGAGACTGGTTCAAGATGATGCTGGGCAGTGGCGAGAGGGATTCCAGTGCAATATTCGAGCTTGTTCCATAACTGGTGCCGAACTATGAGGTTTGTTACATGGATTGTATTTGGCTTAGGATAGTGGTTGCATAAATCTTGAAATTGAAGTTGACAATAGTATGTTGTGAATATGGTATGTGATCATAATATTATCTCCTTACTCATGTGAATATTGTGAAGGAAATTAGAAAATGGCTTAGTAGAGATTGGAGGGTATAGATTTCTCATGTATATAGAGAATTATATTCATAGCGGATTGTTTGGCTAGTCTTGCTCTCAATTCAATTCTAAAAGTTTAATTCTTGAGTGAGCCTCCTAAAGAGATGAAGAAGTGGTTAACTCATGATGCAACAAGTATTTCTTATAGTAAAAGAATAGTTGTTTAATATTGCCTTGGGCATTCCTTTCATGTTAAAAAAAAAATTAGCCAAATTTAGAACACATTAAGATTGAAATAATTATTTATACATTTAAGAATTGATAAATTAAAATTAATGTTAATAAGTATTCAAAATTTTTATATAAGTATTCAAATTTATATGTAAAAGATTTTAATGTCACTATATTCATTGAAAAAATTATATCATTTTATTGAAAATTTTACTTGATACAAAATACATAATTTTGTATTTTAATAAAAAAAGACATTTTAATAAGAAAAAAGTAAATATTTGAAATTTTATTTTTTATTTAAATTATATATTAATTTTTATGTATTAAGTATGGAACAGAGAGGAAGTTACCTAATTGTCCTTGCTATGATCTTCTTAATTGTAATTACTATTGAGTTATAATAATAATAATTTTAAGTACTATTGATTATATTTTATCATGATTAAAATTTATTAATTATGTAAATAAACTACTAGAATAAGAAGATTTAAACTAAATTATAAAAGATTTAAATAATTGTAAAATAAATGAACTTTATTTATAAATTTATTTATTAATTGTACATTTTTAGGAGAAATTTATGCAAAACCAATTTTTTATAAGGAGAATATAATAAAGAAAAATAATATAAAAATATTTATTATGCACAACATTTATATAATCATCGATCAAATATATTCTATACCATAAAAATTTAATCTATAAGTACATTGTTAGTTATTATATCTAAATTTTTCTATTCAATTTATTTTAATATATCTAAAATAGTTACACTCAAACTCGATTTTTAACAAATTATATCAACGTGCAAAGCATGTTTTGAGGATATATATATATATATATATATCCTCAAACAAAAAATATAAAATCGGTCCACTCAATTTCGTTGTAATTCATTTGTATTTTCAATTCATTTTATAGATTTAGGTTGTCAAAGAAGGGAATTAATTTCTCTCTCAGAAATCCTAGCCTCATTTTATCTCTTATCCTATTTCTTTTCTTGTCACCCATCTTTAATTTTTTTTTAAAAAAGGTGATTTTTGGCCATTTTGCCCTCAAATCATCCCTCTAGATTTTTTTATATATATTTATTTTGAAAATAAGTGGTTGTTCCTCACAGATCAAAATTTTTATTTTAATTATTTTGTTTTTTGTGCTTTCGTCGTCCTGCAACATTTCCGTTATCCTGCAACGTTTCTGTCATCTTGGTGCGGCGTTTTGTTTTTGTGTGTATAATTCAAACGAGCAGTACATATTCGATTCGGAGATACAAACAACATTATGGTCGTCAGTATAATGCAGAACTGGAATCATAGATATTCTAGTCACATAAGATTATTAAATTTGTAGGCATTGAGCCGTTTTATTATGTTGTTAACTTGAGTAATGTGAATTTTCAATTCATTGTTTTACCCTTTATGGTTTATAGCGGTGTGAACCCCTAATTGTGCACCTCTAAAATTATCACCATCAAATCCCTAATTTTTAAACCATTAAATCCGACCCATCAATACGAGTCTAACAATTCAAACTGCGCTCAAATCGAACTTAAACTGCACCTGAAATTGTGAAAATACCAAAACTTGGTCAAACCGAACCGAACCGAACCAACCCAAATGCATGAGTAACGAATGCGTTTATGCCCGGGCATATGAATTCCAATTTTTCGACTTTTTCAATACGATTTTCTATAAATTCAACTCTCTGGGTCAATTTTCAGAATCTTTTTTTACGACTTTTTACGCACTTTTTCAGACTTCCAGATCTCCTCTCATAAAATTAAAGACACTAGAAATACACAAACACGTTCCTAAACACTAAAATTTCACCAGAAACACCAAATTTTTGGTATTTCCTATCAGTCAAACAATTCAGAATCCATCAGTTACATTCCAAACAGACTACAAACAATCATCTCCGAGCACAACGGAGACACGTTTCGGGTTCATTAAGCCATCTGATCCACCGATTCTGAAGTGACGTAAGCCAAAGGTAAATATGGTACAGTATCTCTTATCTTTTGATTCTGAATTAAGCTTTGAGCCCAAAATCTAACAAGGCAGTTTTCATGACTTCAAATTTATTTTCCTGAAATGAATCAAATTAAAACCTAAAATTTGACTAGGCAATCTCATTTATCAAAATCAATTTTCATTAATCAAACTATGAATTGATTAATAGCTTATTGGTTAATTATTTTAATAATAAAATGAATTAGCTTTTGAAAAAATTAAATTAACCACCCATTATTTTCTAGAACAACCCCACCCTTCACGAGAAGAGAGAACGGTGTAGGGTTTGATTCACATTCAAAGGGATGCACCAGTAAGCCTGTACAAAAGGATGCAACTCCAAAAATCCTTTTTTCTTTATTTTTTTCTTTTTATTTTATTTTAATTATGTCCATTTTATTATTTATTTTGAGCCATGCATTATTTTTTACCTTCCTGTTGTGTTTTTATTATATTTGGATTTGTAATAATTTGGGGAATGTGTGCCTTTCCTAAAGCCTTTTGGACTGGAGAAAGGATCCCCTAAGTTATTATTTTGATGTAATAGCTTATTTTATTCATTTTTCTTTTATTTCGTTATTGGGGATGTGTGCCTTCCTTAGAACCTTTTTTGGGTTAGAGGAATTATCCATGTTTACTTTTCTGCCTTTATTGCTTTCCATTTAATCTTGGCATACATATTATTAATCATCTTCATGCATCATGATTGGTATGCTTTAACTGTTCATTCATCATGAAGTATGCCATGCATACATGAAATTTATTTTACTCATAATCATGCATGTTTTTCTTAAGCCAAAACTATTTAGAACTGGTAAAAAACTTTTTATGAATGTTTTTATCAAATCACGAATCACGAACCTAACTATGGTTCGTGGGCCAACCTTTTCCGAAATAATTGGGTAAAATGTCATATTTTCTAAATGGTGACTCAAAACACAGCACACATGCATACCAATGAACACATGTGGAGTATACCAAAGTGGGACCTACCCAAAACTGCGACGCCATGGGCAATCTGACCCCATGTGGTCTGTTTTCCAGAGCAATAAAGTCGAAGGTACGCTAGGAAATCCTGCGGGCTCGGAGAGGCCTCACAAGCGAATTTGTATCTATTTTCATCTATGTATTGCTAAATTGAATCAATGAATTTATTTTTTATTTCAAAAAAAAAAAGGAAAGGAAATAATTTAAATTATATAATTCTAATGACATTGGAAATAAATATTAAAAAAAAAACATGAAATCTAAGAATAATATTAAAAAGTGACATAATAAAAATGAAAAATAGAAAAAAGTGAGTATTTTTTTTGCCACCTAATCACGCCGTACTTCAAATTTAAATTTTTTTATAATTAATATATAAATAATAAAAAAGAATAATGGTCTAAAAATATTTTTTGAGTCAAAACTTATGATTAATAAATTTTTATTGATGACTCCCTCCTTAAAATAAGTATCTGAAGTGCCGGCACTACCAGATGATCCTTCATTTTCTCTTGCTTGTCACCTGGCAGTCGAAAGGCTAAATCGAGTAGTTAAAAGGCTAAAACAACCCAACGGACGTCTTTAGGCTAGCTCGGACATGCCACCAAGCGAGTAGATTAGACTCATGCACTTAAACCAGTCTGAATTTATTACCTCGAATTATCTTAAGAATTTAGACATTATCCCTAGAATATTAGAAAGAATCTTATCAAATTGGAAGTTGTATCTTATCTTGATTTTCTGAAGATTATCCTCCTAAACAAGCATCGATTCCTAAACAAGAAACTATTATGGAGACCCTTATATAAACATGTTGTCCCAATAATGGACACCGGGGGGGAGAGTGAATTGGTGTTTTGAAACTTTTCTTAGATTCTTCAATCAACGTTACCAATTTTAAACCTTTAAAACTATTTCCAAGCAAAAGCAAATAATATCACAATAGTAAAGATCAATGAACTTTGGATTTATAAAAAAGGTTAGTTTCAAATCACTAATAACAAACTAAAAATAGAGCAATATAAAAAGAATAATAAATAATAGAGAGAGAAGAGATTGCTCAGTTCTTATAATGGTTCAGAGACTCCTCCTACGTCCACTCTCTCAATCAACCGATTAATGTTCCATTAACATCAACTGAAGCCTCCAAGCTTCTAGTTCTTTGGGATTTTGCCCAATTAC
This sequence comes from Codiaeum variegatum, assembly GCA_948294925.1. Classification (NCBI taxonomy): domain Eukaryota; kingdom Viridiplantae; phylum Streptophyta; class Magnoliopsida; order Malpighiales; family Euphorbiaceae; genus Codiaeum; species Codiaeum variegatum. The sequence goes on along the minus strand of CAOJBK014369204.1, from coordinate 15,573 downwards.
AACAATGGAGCTTACTACTCCAAATTACAAGTGTTTGAGTATTTACAAGATTGTAAGTCAAAAGATTTATTTACAATTGCTAGGTTAATGATTTTCAAAGAAGAATCCTAGTTAAGGTTTTCTTAAACTCAAAGGACTACAATGAGAGATCAAGAGTTTATGAAAGCTAGAGAGAATGAGCTAAGAGGGTTAAAAACTCAAGAGAAAATGTTTAAAAATGCAATAGAATAGTTCTTGATTCTTATTGATTTTGTTTCTAAAGTCCTCTTTTATACTTTAGCCATCCTAGAGTCAAAATAGTGTCTCTAACGTTCAAAAAGAACAGATGACATCACTTCAAATGGATTTTGACAGACACTTTGGGCGTATGGTGCCATGTGCATACGGGCTTATGGAATTTGCCCAAAATTCCATAGCTCTCTATACTAGCATATGGGGCGTATGGTTCTTTGCCATACGATCATATGGAAAGCTCCATACGGGCATATGCTCCTTAAATGCTCATTTAATATGACAAATATATTTCATTACAATGAATAACTAGACTATTGATTTTGGAATCATCAAAATATGGAGGATAACAACCTCCCCCTTTTTTATGATGACAAAAACTTAGTTTAGTTTCAAGCAAAAAACATGAAATGCAATGAAAAACTAAACTTAAAGTTTTTGTCAAAATTTTATGCAAAAATGGGGCATAACGCCCCCTATCAATATGCCAACATTTTTTATGAAAATTTTGCATTAGACAATTATAAAATGATGCAAATCTAATGCATAACAAGTGTAAACTCAAAAGTATAGCTAATTAACAAGCGTGGTATGCTTTATTGAAGCATTAACAAACTAAAACATTGATAGCATAGAAATTGCATAAAAAATAGCATGAAAATAGCTTGAAGCTTGAAATTATATGAATTCTCTTCCTTTTGTCATCAAACAAAAAAGGTAACAAGTGAAGCATAATCAATTGAATCATAATCAACAAAATAGATATAAATATAACAATTTAAGCAACCAAATATCCATAAAGCATAACAACACAACCTAACACTTAAGGCTATAAAGGCTAATATTCCGCAAGGTAAAGAATAAACAAAATAAGTTCAAATATGCCATAAGTTGAAGCAAAATAGAAAAAAAAGGTAAGGTTTTTAGCTTGAAAAATAGGAAATAAAGATGGTGCTCAGGCGTCTGGTGGCAGAGGAGGAAGATGCTTAACTAATGAAGTCATCATCTCATACATATCTTCTTGGTGCTTCCCAAAGGTGGTCATTCGGTCATCCAAAGTGTTAAACTTCCCATTTACTTCTATTCGAAAGTTAGCAAAATTTTGATTAGTTTCTTCAATCATCCCCATGACTGAGTATTGAAACCATGCTTCCGAGTCCTCATCCTCATCTGATTAGAGCTCGGGCTCCTCATCACCCAATTCATCACCATGTTCTTCAACAACTTCTTAAGCACACCTCATAATTTCTTCAGTTGTGGGAGGGGCAAAATCCTCAATAAGAGCATAACATCGACCATCTTTACGCACTATACCCATGCTAAACCAAGTACCATAGTTGACAATGTCCATTTTCTTCCTCGCTACCTTATAAGGCTTGTAATAATTATCTTTAAAAACTCCCAACTTTTTGGTAATGGTTGCCACATTCCAACCCTATTAAAGTTTGCCAGAAATCCTGCTCAAAAAGTGCTTCCAAGCACCAATGAGAAACACCGCTACATTTACCTTCATATTGTTCAACATATACTCACATAGAAAGATTGCATGCTTTGTAATCTTACTATGGTTTTCCTTGCAAAGTAGGGAGGTCAATATGATCTTATAAGCCATATGGAGCCTAATGCTAATTATGTCTAATGCTTTCACATTCTTTTTCTTTAGAAAATTAAGTCCATTTGTGATACTCTTCCAAGTTACATCCCTTTGCCAATTGTATGACATTCCTAACACACCTTCATCACCATATATACCAAACCATTCTCCAAGTTGCCTAACTGAAACATGGTATTTTTTTTCCTCTAATTTTGAACTTGATGGACAAGTTCTGGTCACCAATTTGTAAAGTGGAAAAGAAGTCTAAGGTTAGGTTGGTATAGACCTCTTATGACATTATTGGGCACTTTCAAGTAGTAAATATTACTTCAAGTAATTTTTTCACATCCTTTTCAACACCCAATTCAGTAAGTACAGACAAATCTAATGGTGTGCATGCAGCAGGTGTGCCTAGGGTGAGCAATTTATCACAACTCACTCTTTCCCCACGATCAGTAAAAACTAAACCAAAATTATGAGGTTTAGGATTTACCGTGGGTAATCGATCTGATGGAGCATCCCTTTGTTGTCTAGAGCGCTTTATACCCGCTCTTGAAGAACTTGCACCCTTCGAGTTGGTTTTGCTCCTTTTAGCACATTCTCTTGTTCCTCTTGAACTCATATTGACTTAATTTGAGCACACAATCAAGTGATTTTGAAGAAATTTAAGGCTTTGAGGAAGTTAGGGTTTATGAGAAAATTTTGGGGGACATTGAAATTTTAAGGTTTTTGAAGAGGAAAGAAAATGAAAATAAACAATTTGATGCTAAAAAGATGAATAGAAACCCAAATGTACCTTAATCAAGCTAAAATTTGGATTTGAAAGGGAAGAAGATGAAGTCGACAGCTTTAGAAAAAATTAGATTTTGAAAATTTTTTGAAAAACTCATTTAAAACCCTTTTATAGTGCCTTGTTGCCACGCTGCATAGGGGCGTATGGGGTTACTCCCATACGTACGTATGCTAGTACAGAGGCAAAATGAAAAAATAGCCTAACTTCATACTGATGTATGCTTTAAGGGGCATACCAAGTTCGTACGACTATATGGCCAAAAGCGTACGGGCATATGGACTGCAAAAGTTTTTGTTCAAAATAATTTTAAAAATTTTCAAAATCAATTATGGCATAAATGATATGTTTACTTTCTAACACATTCATGGCAATAAATTTGATTTATAAATGGTCTTTAAATGAGTTGATTTATTAAGATTGAACCAAATTCCTTTTAAGTCCATTCACATAACAACACATAAAGCATGCCAAGCACATAGTCACATCATAGCATCACATAGGCATATATTCATCAAAATATGGATATACTAACTCACCAAAATAGAGGTTTAAGGACATATTATACCTGAGAGGCATTAATCATGCCTATTTCCCTTCGGATGTAGTAAAATGCCTCATTTTCAAGCAGTTTGGTGAAGATGGCAGCCAATTGATGCTTCATATCAATGAATTCAAGTGCAATATGCCCTTTGGATGCATTATCTAAAATGATGACTTATGTTTATGTGCTTTGTCTTAGAATGATGAATGGGGTTTTTGGACAAGTTTATAGTACCATGTGAGGCCTCGCTCAGAGCCTGCGGGATTTCCTAATGCGCCTCGAGTTTATGGTTGGAGGAAACCAACAACAAGGGGTCAGATTGCACATGGCATCCTGGTTGTGGACAAGTCTCACATTTGTGCATCCACATGTATTTGTTGGCTTGTAAGTGGTGTGTCGAGTGTCTAGAGTCGCCATCTAATCTTTAAGAGAATAATTTTTTCAATGGTGATTAAGAAACCAATTTGATTAACTCTATTTTTAGAAACTTGTTTGTTAGCCCAATTTTAGAAAAGAGTTTGGTCCTCGAACAAAAGTTGAGTTTGGGGATTCATGATCTGATAAAACAAATTTAGAAAAAATAGTTTTCCAATTTTAATAAATAACTTTTGGCTTAAGAAAATGTGATTTTGGTTAAAATATGGTTTTCATGTATGCATGACATATTATGTGGTATATGAACATATAATCATGGCAAGTTATAATGCATGAGCAGACTAAAGGCATGCATGGAAAACCATAAAGCGATAAAAACATGAAATAAATTAGGGGTCCTTTCTCTAGCCCACTTTAGGTTCTAAGGAAGGCACACGTCCCCAAAGAAAGCAATAAAATTAGGTTACATTGCAAAAATGAACAAACAATCAGGGTATCCCCTCTTCAGTCCTCAGTTATGATAGAGGCACACCTTCCCCAATACAAATCCACAATTGAAATAATAGCAATAATATAAAATAACTGTAAATTCAATAGATCGAATAAACAATGACAATAAACAAACTAATAATAGAAGTAATGAAAACAAAGAAAAATTAATTTTTGGAGTTGAAGCCATTAGAAGGCTTGCCAGCGTATCCCGTTGAATGGGAATCGAACACCACATCGTTCTCCCTTCTCGTGAACTATAGGGGTTGTTCTGATAATGAAATGGGTAGTTTGGTTGTGTGTTCAAAAGCTAGCCAATTTCAATTATTAAAATTGTTAACCGAATAGGCTATTAATTATTTCAGTTCTATTTAATAAAAAATTATTTTGGAGTGATAAAATTGCCTAAGTTCATTTTAGGGCTTAGCACGATTCATTTTCATGAAAAATGGAATTTTGATTAACACATGCCTTAATTCAGGGTTAAATGGATTAATTAACTCAGAAACAATAAGAAAATGGGAAAGATAGTACTATACCCAACTTAACTTTTGTTTGCAGGGCTTTGGAATCTTCTTGTCGAAAGGTTTGATGAAATCGGAATGAGTCTCCATTGTGTTCGGAGAGGATTGGTTGATCTCTATCTAATTGAAGTTGTGCGAATTGAACTACTGGACTAAGAGGAACAGTTAGAAAATAGGACTGTTCGGTGAAAACCCGATATATTAGGATTAGATTTTGAGTGAATTGTGGTGTTAAGAGGTGTTTAGAAGTGTCTGGAGGTAGAATAGGTCTGAAGAATCTTCTGAAAAAATTAAACCCTGAAATAGTTTTAAAAGTATGAATCTATAGAGAACGTGCCAGAAACCCTAGGAATCAAAATGTGTACGTTTTGAACCAAAACCATGCGTGTGGCCTAAACACGTGTGTTTTGGGCCTAGCTTGACTGGGCCCAATTTTCTAGCTCCGGTTCAGTCTAATTTGATTCAGGTTTTTGGATTTTCTAGGTCTGTTTGTAGTCTTCTTTGAGCTTGGTTTGAACCGTTGGGCTCATATTACCGGGCCAGATTTAATGGTGCAAAAATTAAGGTTCACACACTAGTGTTATCACATTTTATAGGAATGCAATGTCATGCCATAATCCTCAAGTTGCATTTTCATCCAAAGAAGTTGAGTGCAACAACATGCGGCTACCACATACTCCACTTTCGCGGTTGATAATGCAACCAAATTTTACATTTTAGAAAACCATGAAACCAGCATGCCACCAAGAAATTGACAAGTGCTACTAATGCTTTTTCTATCAAGTTTACATCCACCAAAATCCACTTTTGAATAGCCAACTAAATCAAAAGATACACCTTTTAGATACCATAAACCAAGGTTTGGTGTATTCATAAGGTACCTTAGGATTATTTAAACATATGCAAGATGGGATTCCTTAAGATTTGATTGGAACCTAACACACATGCATACACTAAAGAGTATGTCGGGCCTAGATGTAGTCTAATATAATAATGAACCTATCATGCTCCTATAGAGTTTAGAGTCTATGAAATTATCTTTAGCATCTGTATCTATTTTAACGGTGGTACTCATAGGAGTATTATGGGGCCTTGCTTCATCCATATCGAACCTTTTGAGGGACTCCTTAGCATACTTCATTTGATGAATTAGAGTGCCATGCTCAAGTTTCTTGATTCGCAAGCCCAAGAAGAAGTTCAACTCCCCCATCATACGCATCTCGAATTCACCTTGCATACATTTAGAAAATTCCTTACAAAATGATTCATTAGTAGCACCGAATACGATGTCGTCAACATAAATTTGAACAATTAGAGTGTCTTGCTTTTGGTTTTTTATAAAAAGTGTAGTGTCAACTTTGCCTTTAGTAAAACCATTTTTAATCAAAAAGTTGCTTAACCTCTTATACTAAGCTCTAGTAGCTTGTTTTAAACCATACAAAGCCTTTCTTAGTTTAAAAACATGGTTTGGAAATTTTTTATCTTCAAAACTAGGGCGTTGTTCAACATAAACATCTTCTTGAATAAAACCATTTAAAAAAGCACTTTTGACATGCATTTGAAAAAGTTAAAAATTTTTAAAGCAAACAAAAGCAAGTAACATTCTAATTGCTTCTAATCTAGCTATGGGAGCATAGGTTTCATCGAAGTCAATACCTTCCTCTTGGGAATACCCCTTAGCTACCAAGCGTGCTTTGTTTCTTACCAAGGTTCTGGAATCATCAAACTTATTTTGGAAAACCCATTTAGTTCCAGTGATGGTATGGTGCTTTGGTCTTGGCACTAGAGTCCACACTTGAATCCTTTCAAATTGGTTGAGTTTCTCTTCCATGGCTAACACCCAATGCTCATCTTCTATGGCCTCATCCACACCTTTGGGTTCTACCAAGGACAATAATGTCACATACTCACAAGCATTATAGATTTAAAACCTTATCCTTACTCTTTGGGTATTATCACCAATGATTTGAGTTTCCTTCACTTCATTCCTCACCCTTGGATATTGAGTTTCCCTCTATTGTGAAGTGGCTTGAATTTCCATATCTACATTTGATTACACCTCCACTTCATCAATTATTAGTACTACTTCTTTTTGTCTCAATGACTCTTCACTATGCTTTGGTTGCTCATACCTTTTCTCCTCTAAGTTTAGGTCTCCCATCATTCCCTTAATAACTTCTATATGGTCACCATTCCTTGCTACACACTTAGAAGCAAATTGTCAAATATAACATGAATGGATTTTTCAACTAAGAGTGTCCTCTTCTTGAAGACCCTATAAGCCTTAGAATGATTAGAATAACCAAGGAAAATTGCTTCATCCGATTTATCATCAAAATTTCCCAAGTTATCATTGTCATTGTTATGCACATAACACTTTCAACCAAATTCATGAAAATATGAAATGTTAGGCTTTTTACCTATCCATAACTCATAAGGGGTCTTTTTGAGTATAGGTATAATCATAGCCCTATTTATAATTTAGCAAGAAGTGTTCATGGCTTCAGCCCAAAAATACTTAGTCAAATTATTTTCATACACCATTTTGTTGAGGAGTCCTATGTGCGGAAAAATTATGCTCAATGCCATACTCAATGCAAAGTTTTTAAAATTAGAATTTTCAAATTCGATACCATGATCACTTCTAATGCATGTGATGGCATACCCTTTTTGATTTTGTAAATATTTTGCTAATGGCATGAATGCACCAAATGCATCACTCTTATGCGTAAGAAATAACACCGAAGTAAATCGTGAAAAATCATCAACAATAACCAAACAATAGTGTTTACCACCAAGGCTATATATTATTGTTAGACCAAACAAATTAAGATGCAAAAGTTGCAATGGTCTAGAATTTGAAATCACTTTTTTGGGTTTAAAAGAACTTCTTGAGTGCTTGCCCTTAGCACATGCATCACAAACACTTTAATTTCTTAAAATAATTTTGGGCAAACCTTTTACCAAAACTTTTCTAGAAAGTTTGGATAGAACATCCATACTTGCATGGCATGTCTCCTATGCCATAAAGTAGGGTCCTCATCCTTTGAGAAAAATAAATAAAGGTCCTTGGTTTCTTGATTGCTTAAGTCCACCAAGTACACAATGCCCTTGCGGTACCCAATAAAAACAATTTGGTTGGTTTTAATGTCAAAAACTTCACAAACATGAGAATAAAAACAAACTTTAAAACCATTGTCACACAACTTACTAACACTAAGCAAATTATGTTTTGAGTTATGCACAAAAAGAACTTTGGCAATAGTAAAGTCACCATTACTACATATGCCAACTCTATAAATTTTACCTTTGGAGTTGTCATTAAAGCTAACATTGCCTCCATCTTTCTCTTATAGCTTGACAAACTTCTTTTTGTCTCCAGTTATGTGCTTAGAACAACTGCTATTAATCACCCATTTTTCTTGTTTGGATTTGATGATAGCCTACAAAAGCATAAAAACTCAACTTTTTGATGGTACCCATTTTGTCTTAGGCCCATTCTTATTAGTTCCACTTGGAACCCATTTACCCTTAGAAATTTCCTTAGCGTTCTTAGGGATATCCTTGGAATCCTTAGGGATGTCCTTAGAATCCTTAGGAATATATACCTTCCTAATGGTATATGGCCTCCTAAGCCTTATAGGACAAGTCCTAGGTGTATGACCATGAAATTTGCAATAACTACACTTAATATGCACTTTATGCACAACATCCTTTTTCACGAAAAATGTATTGAAAACCTTCTCTTTTTCCTCAACATTATAACCAATGTTGACTTTGTCATACACACCTCTTTGAGACATCAAGATTTCATCTAGAATCTTGCTTCCACTAGAGAACTTCTTTAAAAGTTCTTTAGAGTCTTTGAGTTCTAGTTCCATCTTGATTTTCTCTTCCTTGAGGCAATCAAATAAATTTTGAAAATCATTTAGTTGGGTCATGAGTTTTTGTTTTTCTAACTCAAAAGATTTAACGTTTTCGCTCTTCTCATGCCCACATTTCAATTTCTACAAATCCTTTTTCAAAACTTTATTTTCTTTTATGATAGAAACATAATCCATCATAAGTTCATCAATTGCATTTTGAAGCTCATCAAAGGAATAGGTTTTGGAAGTTACCTCATCATCTTGCTCCATGCAATCTTCTTGTTCCATCAAACACAAGTTTGCCTCTTCATCTCCATTGGATTTGTCATCAATAGTAGAATCATCACTTCCACTCTAAGCGGTATAAGCTTTGTCTTTTCCTTTGGATGAACTCTTTTTCCCTTTTCCCTTCTTAGCTTTGTAGACATAGAAATATTGTCTAATGTGACCAGGCTTCTTGCATTCATAGCAAACAACTTCATTTCCCTTATTCTTGTCATTGTCCTTCTTTGACTCACTCTTTTTAAACTTGCCCTTTGATAGATACTTCTTAAATTTCTTGGTAAGCAATGCCATGTCCTCTTCATCACTTTCATCACTTAAAACCCTCCCTCTTAGAGTGTTTCTCCTTGTGAGTGATCTTGAGTGTAAGAGGTTTCTCCTTTTTGTTTGATACACTAGGTGTACCTCTAAACTCCATTCTTTATTTGAGATTCATTTCATAAGTTAGGGGAATACCAATGAGCTCTCTAAGGTCAAGTCATCAAAATCTGATGAAGTCTCAATAGCATCCACTTTTCCATCAAATTTGGCCAGAAGACGTCTAATCACTTATATCACCATGTCTTTATTGTTGAACGTTCTTCCAAGTCCCTTGAGTTCATTTACTATAGTGGTGAACCTTATGAACATGCTTGAGATACTTTCATTCTCCATATACTTGAAATTCTCATAAATAGAGGAAAGCATTATAAGCTTTAAAGGATTTCACTTTCCTTGTTCCTTCATGAGTAACTCTAAGAGTATCCCAAATTTCTTTAACCATTTCACAAGCCGATACCTGGTTGAACTCCATTTCATTGAGAGCGTAAAATATGAGATCAATCACCTTATCATTTCTTTAAAGTCTCTTATTATCTTCATCGGAGTATTCTTCCGATGTAAGGACATTTCCCATGATGGGATCTCTTGGAATATAAGGACCATTCTCCACTATATCCAAAAGATCATATCCTTGTGGTCAAATATGAAACTTCATGCAAACCTTCCATTGATTGTAGTTGGAACCACAAAATAGAGGTGATCTTATTGAGCAATGATCCTCTTGGAATGGTGTACGTGTAAAATCACCAATACCTACCATTATCAATCATTAGCTTTCTAAATTGTAAGATTTTAGCAAGAAATGAAAGGTTAGCTCCAATACCAATTATTGTCCCAACAATGGACACCAAGAGGGAGGGTGAATTGGTGTTTTGAAACTTTTCTTAGATTTTTAAATCAAAGTTACCAATTTTAAACCTTTAAAACTATTTCTAAGCAAAAGCATATAATATCACAATGATAAAGATCAATGAACTTTGGATTTATGAAAAAGGTTAGTTTTAAATCACCAATAACAAACTAAAAATAGAGCAATATAAAAAGAATAATAAAAAATAGAGAGGGAGAAGAGATTGATTAGTTTTTATCCTTCTCCTATGTCCACTCTCTCAATCAACCGATTGAGGTTCCACTAGCATCAATCGAAGCCTCCAAGCTTCTAGTTCTCTAGGATTTTGTCCAATTACAATAATGGAGATTACTACTCCAAATTACAAATGTTTGCATGTTTATAAGATTGCAAGTCAAAAGACTTGTTTACAATTACTAGGTTAATGATTTTCAAAGAAGAATCCTAGCTAAGGTTTTCTTAAACTCCAAGGATTACAATGAGAGATCAAGAGTTTAAGAAAGCTAGAGAGAATGATCTAAGAGGGCTACAAACTCAAGAATAAATGTTTATAAATGCAATAGAATAGTTCTTGAATTTTATTGACTTTGATTCTAAAGTCCTCTTTTATACTTTAGCCAACTTGGAGCCAAAATAATGTCTCTGATGTTCAAAAAGTACATATCACATCACTTCCAATGGATTCTAACAGACACTATACGGGCGTATGGGTTAGGTGAGCTTGAAATAAATAGTTGTTGGAGTCTATATGGGTATATGGTGCCTTGTTCGTACGGGTGTATGGAATTTGCCAAAAATTCCATAACTCTCTGTACTAGCATATGGGGCATATAGATCTATACCATACGATCGAATGGAAAGCTCTATATGTATGGATGTCTCCATACGGGCATATGCCTGCTTTTACAGAACAAATTTAAAGTACTTTGTTTCTAAAATAATCGTTTGTCCATTCAAAGTGTTTATGCATATATTATAACACCCATGAACATATGTATGTATCAAATGCTCCTTAAATGCTCATTTAATCATGAAAACACAATTTTGACAAATATATTATAATGAATAACTAGACTATCGATTTTGGAATAATCAAAATATGAAGGATAATAAAACCCTAATAAGAGACATAACAGGGGATGAACACACCTTTGGATTTCAGTCCATGCCAGAATATGAATCCCCCAAATCCAGAATATATAGACCTGAATCTAGGCCATAACCCCTTCCCACAAAAGCAAAAGGCTACCAATTATCATAATCTATGAGGAAATTCCCAAGGAGCAGTGCCACCACAAGGCGGACCAATAGTTGAGCAAGTCCAAGCCAGAATAGTAGCTCTCAACCTAAATGTATGATGTTAGACTCGTAAGGCGACACCAAGGGTTTTACAGTTTATAACGCTCGATGGCTAATTCTACCTTAGCTCTGGGCAAGTGCACCTATAGTGTGGGTAGTATAGGATTAATGAGGTCGATCCATAGAGACATTGATGCAAGTACTAGCTCAAACTTAAACTATTGTCTAATTCATAATTAATGTTGGTTTTGATTGATTAAAAACTAAAAACTAAAATTCTAGCTACTACCTAATTACTAATAGGATAAATTCAAGAAAATGCAAAACTTAGGACGAAACAACCATAAAAAAGAGTGTATATCTAGATTTTGACTTGTTTTAATCACAATTTCAAGAAAAATCAACCACCCAATGAAATTGCATTCAAGCATTAAATAGGTATTCCTTCAAATTTAGATTTAACCCTCTCTCAAGTGATTAAATCCCTAATCCCTAAGTAATGAGTAAAGAATCTCTTCATAAAATCATTCAAATAGGTAAAGCATTAAGCATTTCAAGGAATCTAAGAAAACCCTAGGAGTTTGTGAATCTATCTTTAGTAATCACAACAAACCCATATGCCTCTGAGTGTTCTAAGTTCAATCTTTCTATCTCTAGCAAAGAAAGAACAACAACCATTACAAGTAAGCATGCATTGTTATGTAAAGTGCAGAAAATTTCATTTAAAGACACAAATTGAAGCAAAAATTGAATTTCATTGAGAAATTCCTTGATTAACCCATACAAAGTAATTAAAACTTGTCTAATCTAAGTAGACAAGTGATGTTTAGCTCATAATAACAAAGAAAGAATAAGAAATTAAAAGAAGAAGGAAAGAACCATGAAACTGGTGAGGAAATCTAGCTCAATCCTCTAATCCCTTGATAATCTTGCTCAATATTGCATCCAAGTGTGTTACTCTACCTCAAATTTACTCCCTTGATTTGCAATTTCTTAGTTTTTGAAAGCTCTAGGCTTTTTGGGTGAGTCCTAGACCCAAAGTCCTAATATTAAACCCTTTTTTCAGCAGTTTGGCTTTTATACTGCTAGAATTTATGTGGTTATGGCCGTGACCACTACTCGTGAGAATGCCCTAGGAAAACCTTGAGAAATAATAACTTTCTTGGTGGTCACGGCCTTAACCAAAACCCATGATGAATTAGACTTTATAGTCTTTTATAAAGTTGTAGATCTTTCTCTTAGCTTTCCAATGATATGTAGATCCTCTCAATCAGACCTCTTAGCTCAAGTTATGATCAAAATAGCAAAATATGTTCAAACCTGTCACAATCTGCATAGAAGCATGCTTGGTGCTCGTGGGCATTGGTCACGCCTGTGAGCAATGCCATTGACTACTTCACTGCTTTGTTCTTGCTTCTTTTTGCCTCTTTTTCATGCCAAATATGATGTTTTGCCTTACTTAGCTCCAGATTAATGATTAGATCTGGAAAAGCTAAAAACACACTAAAACAAGCAGATTAAATGCAATTGGACTTGGTTAATGGCCAAGAAACAAAGTAAAAACTAGGTATATTTAGCCATTATCAATGTACCCTATGCCCTTGGAATGGCACAATAAGCCCTTCACTTTGGAGCCCAACCGCAGATATATCAGCCATATTATCACAAACAACCCAGTATGCAGCTACAATTGTAATATGTGGGGGCACACACATAAAATAGTGTCAATGTGGGCATATAAGACCTGACTAATCCCATACTTGTGTATAACATATACTCAACATACTTAGATATGTCAAAGAAGCTGCTATAATTAAGCATTCCCTCAGCCAGAATCAAGGGATACTAACACAAGCAGTTCCACAGACTTTAGTAGACAATCGTATAGTAAGAGTAGGAAGTGTTTAGATGGAAAGAGACACTAACAGCCAAAGTGGAGCCATAATGGAAGAATATCACTCAGAGGAGGAGGAGTCGGGCTAGTTAGAAGGGCTAGAATAGAGGCCAGCCTAATTTTAAAACTGATGTCCGACAGGCACTAAAGGACATCAGATACACCAAAGGGATAACAAGTTTCGAGATTCCAGGTGAGTCACCACTCCTATAAGAAATATTGACAAACCTATTTCAATTGAAATGGAGGATTCTAGTGTTTGATGGATATGAAGGAACTACCTGCCTAAGGAGTTATATCAGAAAATTCAAAACAAGCATCAACATATAAACTGACAATGATGAAATACTATGCAGAATGTTCCTTTCAACTTTCAGTGAGAGAGTTCATGATTGGTACCACTCTTTACCTCCAAGGTCAATAAAGAACTTCAGAAAATTTGTAAAACTATTCCAAGCCAAGTATATCTTAGTAATATTCAAGAAAAAAATGCTACTGATCTAACCTACATAAGATAAAAGAAAGATGAACTGCTAAGAGATTATATTGAAAGGAACAATAGGAGGATAAACTTGTTAGATGGACTAGACCCTGCCATATCTATCTTTTCCCTCAAACATGGCACTAACTATAGAGCCTTGAAGAAGCGGATCATTAAAAAATCACTAAAGACATGGATAGATGTCTTGGAGATTGCTCATAGCTATATCAAATTACAAGAAGGGTTAAAGGAAGATGATAAAGCAAAATAGGTGAATAAGCAAAAAGAATCAGGTTCCCTAGATCAAGTAGCCACACAACCTCGATCTTTATCCAAATATAAGAGGTATGATAGAGGCACAGAAAACTCTAGGCATATTATGCTAGAAAGTTTTAGCCCTCAATCAACATCTTAGTTCATATCTTTAAGGGAGACCAGAGCCAACGTGCTAATGTGGATCAAAAAATCAGGACAAGATGTATAATTTCCAGCTAGAATGAGTGAAATCTCTAAGGGTAGAAGGGACAAAAGGAAGTTGTGTGAGTTCCATCAAGATCAGGGACATGACATAGAAAATTGCTGGCACCTAAAGGAAGAAATTAAGAAGCTAATCAAGAGAGAGATTCCATGAGTCAAGAAATTTATCAAGGACAATAAGCAAGAGGGGGTGGACAAAACCAAGAGGGAATCTGAGGCAAAGAAAGGAGAGTGACAGATAGATGAGTTCATCAAAGTAATCATAGAAGGAAGGTTGGGAGGAGACAATTCTTCAAAGAGAAAATAGGCATCAATAGAAATATGTTCTGTTTAGATGCAATCACCCCCTTATGGACTAGGAGCATGGGGTCCGATAACATTTTGTGAAGAAGTTGGTATCCATGTTAGACATCCCTATAACAATGCAATAGTAGTTCAAGGATACATCAACAATTATGAAGTGAAGCGAATCTTAGTGGATGATGGTAGTCGGTAAACATGGTAACCCTATCTGTATACAAGCTGATGAAGCTTACTGCTAAGAAAATGAAAATGGTGGCCACGCCTTTGATAGGACTCAATCACCACCCTGTGCAAGTAGTGGGATCAGTTGAACTCAATGTCGAGGTCGAAGATGATAATATGAACGTAAATGTCAAAATAGAGTTCACGGGGGTAGACATATCATTCTCATATAATTTTTTACTAGGATGACCTTACATGTACCTCACAGGAGAAGCCACGTCTCTATACTTCCTACGTATGAAAATACCATCGCCAAGGGGTTTGATAATGATCAGAGGATGTCAAGAGGTTACTAGAAGGATATACTAAGATACATTAAGGGTGTCTACTTATCAACTCATTTAGACTTGGAAAAAGAAAGAAAGAGAAGGCAGACCCTGACTTAGAAATAGATGAAGTGAGCCATGAAGGAAGAAAGATGAGCCTCGAAAAGATCAATATCATATATATCACCTCAGTAAGGGTTACTGATTATTTCTTAAAATTTGTATCTTGTAGGATGGAGTTGAACACCGAAGGATGGAAGCTGACATGGATCACGGGATTCTCCGAAAGATCCTCAACAAAACTTGAAGTTTTATGCTTGGCCAAGCTCATGATAGATAAGTTAAAGATTGCATCTCGAAAGAGCCACATCATATTAAAGATGATAAAGATATTCAAGGCAGAGGCAATAGGAGGCAACATAAAGAAAAAAGGAGAATGACTGAGAGGGAAAGTATGAAAGGTTCTTTTTACTTTAAGATTATTATTTTCTAAACTCTATTTCATAATAATGAAGTTTTTAGTAAAATATTTATGAAGGAGTATAATCCCAGCAGTGCCAACATAGTTGGGATAGCTAAGGATTTATCTATTTAATTTTGACCTTGGTAAAAGTTTAGAAATAGTACAAATTTCTTATTCCATTTAGTTGATTTAATTAAAGCTCGTAATGCCTCTAGCTAAGCTCCAAACTTAAAGTTGGTAAAATAATATTCGCATTTAAAGAACAATAATAAGTTAATATCCAACTTTCAAGAAAAGTCATA
>CAOJBK014368646.1:0-10760 GCA_948294925.1 Codiaeum variegatum | reverse complement strand
GGTCTGTCTCAGGCAAAGAGGAAAACTCCTCAAAAGTTAGACACATCTCGTTCGTACTAGCCCCGAAGCGGAACATGTGATCAATAGACTCCCAAAATGGATAAAGGCATTCAGAAAGTCCCAATCTATCCTAACACCCCTTAAAGTTGGCAAAGCTTCCATACTGTATCTCCCTAGGTTAATCCGGCTCACTTTGTCTAGCTTCTAGCACCACCCATGCATCGCATGACTGAAATAAGGCTCTATGTTGCAAGAAAAAAAGAAAACAAACTGAATTTTTTGTAAAATAATTTCAATCTCGAGTGGTTTTAAGACTTAAAAATTAAATTTTGTACTTTTATTTATAGTGGCATACAAATCGAGGTGGAAAACTGAGTGTGAAAGGCTAAAACATGCGTCCAAGAACAAAATGCACACGTTTTGACCTAAACTCATGCATTTTGGCTTTTACGCACACGTTTAGGTCATTAGACATCCGTTATGGGCCAGACACATGAGTGACTCTACATGGTGCATGCGTGGGCTGCCACATGGCACACTCTGATTTGGCTCATCAAAATAGTCTGTTTTGATACGATCAGATTTCATTTTCACCCAGTTTTCATCTTGAAAATTTTCCAAAATAATTTTTTCAAAAAAAAAAACTAATTTTGATAGTTAGAAAATCACAAAAAAAAGAACCGAAAGAAAAACAAAATTTTCTCAGAAAATTTATACAAAAATATTCTGAAATTATTTTTACAAACCCCATGACTGGGGCCCGAATATAGTCAAATACATATACATGCAACATGGATCATTCTCAACCTCAAACTTCTCTGTTGCATCCTCTTCATCAGAATCATTCTCTAGTCCACATCAACGGACAACCCTCTGCTCCAGTCGGCTCCTCAAAAGGCTAATCTCCGAAAGGAAAGTGCTTAATTTGAACATGGCCCTCTGGTGGTTGTCTATAGCCTAACCATAGAACAAGCTGGGAACTTGTAAATAATACATGAGAAATCAGAAATTGTCAAAATGAAAAGCTAAGCCAACATAAGGGCTAAAAAACATACCATGTTTGAAAGCCGAGTTGTGTCCCCAACAAGTAGTTGTGGCTAAAATATTAGACTTGACTGGCATTCGCTGCATCAATATAAGGGATGTAGTCAGTAGTGAGAGGTAGTCCGTGCAAAGGCTGACTAGTACTGGCTGCCATTTCAGAAGAGGAAGCTCTCTTACTAGAAGAGTTAGAACTCTATGGAGGGGCAGCTGAATGACTGGCAAAGGCTGGATGACTTCCTCCACTCCAGGACCTCTGCCTTGAAGGCTCTGCATCTCCTCTCCTATCATAGTCGTGATCAGTGCAAAGTGGGGGCATCCTAGCCATCAATCAAGATGCCATAAAATACGGGTAAGAGTCATCTATCAGTAAGTAGTCCTCCTGAGCTCTCCCCACTCACGAACACTCCTGAAAAATAGCAGATATCGGCTCTATCATCTGTGTGGGAGGTTAAGAAGGCACAAATCTCTCATCGGTAGTCTAAGCCATCACTTGCTCCCCAAGGAAGAACTCCATCAAGGAAGTAGAGTCGACCAGAATCCACCTCTAGGTGGCAGTGACACTGATAGAGTCAAGATCCATAATCTCAAGGTCGACCATGTGGAAAGGATTCCAAATGACCTAAGTAATCAATCGAGGTAGTAAATAAAAAATCTGTCAAAAATATCGGTTAAGGGCGTCAGAACATACCTAAGTAAAGGTCACCAGAATTTATCGATATTCAGAGAAAGAAAAGGAAGTCTTAGCAGAAATCTAGGACTCCCTACACCACATCCTTCCCATCAGAAAAGGAAGTGGGTCCATCAGCCTAGTCCTAGGTGAAATGGCATTGATGTGGGAAAAGGCCCAAAGTTAAAGAAAAAATAGATGTATAGACAATTCAACAAATTGAATAAAAGCCTCAAAAAAATGAGCTAAACGGAAATAATGACCTCCCAAACAGTGCCTGTTGTAGGGATAACAGCCTGAATGACCTTGAACATTGGGCCCATCACCCTATATGTTGCAGCCAAGCCAACTCCAGCCCAGTCATACTCTCCTAACTCCCTCAGGTTTGTCAATGAAGCTAGTATCTTCATATCAACCCAGTCGGACTAATTGTACAAGAACATAGTTGACAGGATGATTAAAAGACAAACCCTGGCACATTAATCCATAATATAGTCTACAAGGCTTAGCCAGGTCAGCAGATAAAGTAGGTTAGTACTTGAAATGTGCCTGTGTTTGTTGACCGCTAAACGCTCTCCTAATAAGACATCGATCACATGGAGGGAATGTCGATGCCTATAGAAAACAACAGGTCGACACTTGAACCATATACTAGTCAGGGATGACCACTCAAAGGGAGTCATCGTCATCTCCCCCACCAAAAATGGAAAAGATTGGTGGTCCGCCACCACCTCTCGCCAAGAGCATACATCAAATTCCTATCAAGGGCATAGTCAATGTCTAAAGTCAACCAACCCATCAGGTGGGTTGGGGTAAGGCGCTCAGCAATAGGTTCATAAGCACTCAGAAAAGTAATCATGTCTCCTAGACATGACCTACCACCTTTCTGGATGAAACTGCTCTCCTACAGGTATGCATTCTTTTGTTACTAACTCTATTTTGTTTTAGCATAAAATAAAATATTAGTCAATGAAAAGAAAAACAACTTGAAGTAAATAGAGATAATACATATCGTCAAGAAGCCGTGCCAACTAGCATGTGCCTGACGATCCTACAACAGATTAGAATTAGTAGGCACAGGTGGCTCTGCTCTGTCCATTAGCTAGTGATCAGTAGTATCCTACTCTCATAATGGAACCACAACAAAGTCAGATGGACCTACAGATGACTCAAGTACTTAATTAAGCAACTCCTCCACAGTGAAATTGATATGTAGATTGCCAACGATCTCGTCAACGGAAGGGACAGTAAAATTTGAGATCACTTCCCTCTCAAGAGATGCACTTAGTTGTGAAGAAAAATCTTCCTCCTCCCCGAGAGTATGAGTCGGTATCATATAAAAGCCTTTTTATGAATTAAAAAATACAAAGATAGAAGAAGAAAGCTTTTGAAGACTAAAAGATAGAGAATTGAAAGTTGTGAATGGAAAATGAACCTCATGGCCCTTTTACAGGCAAAATTTTCAACTACTACATTAAATGTGTTCACACTTAGTAGTCAGGTTTCTCCTAAACATGACTGCTATGGGGGGTACTTGTGAACTCTAATTTTTGCACTATTAAATCTGACCTATCAATAGGAGTTCAACAGATCTGATCGGGCTCAATTTGGACTTCAAACATGGCCCGAAATGATTTCGTGCATAAGTAAATGATAGCATGCATACTTAAATGGCATCAAGCATGCATTGGCCAGCTCACTGTGTGTAACAAGCCTGATGCATGCATAATGCGCTCCATGCTTACGCAACGTGTCTGTCATATGCGTGACACCCTTAATGTGTGTGTGGCACTGTTCACACATAGCTCTGATACGATTCTCTATAAATACATCAATTTATAGAACAAAAAATAATAATTTTTAATAGAACCCCAAATCCGATTCTGATACACATTTCAGCCTCCCTAAACACAAAAACTACTGAAATCATTTCCAAACACATACATTTTTTCCCAATCAGTTTTGTTTCCAGATTTGTTAAATTTCATCAGTTTAGTCATTTTCAACCTAGTTTTAGACAGTTCTTTCCCACTACTCTCCAAAAACAATGGAGACTCATTCTGGTTTTATCAATTCTTTAGACCCACTGATTTCGAAATCCCCGTAAAAAGGTAAATACGATACAATATTTTCCGATCCATTTTTATTCATTTTAAAGCCCTTTTAGTCTGAATTAAGACATGTTCATTTAATTGATTATTTTTCTTAAATAGTTCATTTAAAAGACCTTTTAATATGAATTAAGGCATGTTCATTTAATTGATTTTTTTTTTGAAATAATTCATTTTAATTCCTTTGAATCTGAACTGAGGCACATTTATCAGTTGATTATTTTTCTAAAATAATTTAATCTGAAGCCTTTTAAATATGATTTAAGGAATGTTTATGGAAAATCAGTTTTCATAAATTAAAATTGATTAAACCCTTAAATGAACTTAGGTGACCCACTTAAAATCATTTTTCATTAATAAAAAAGATCAAAATTGATTAATAGACTAACAGTTGATTGTTTTTATAAAACTAAAATCAATTAGCTACTGAACACCAAATCACCCACTTTTATCAAGAAAGCCCCCAACCCTTTGCGAGAAGGAAGAATGACGTGAGGTTTGATTCCCATTCAAAGGGATATGCCGACAAGACTTCTAATGGCTTCAACTCCAAACCTTTAATTTTCCTTTGTTCCTTTATCATCATATTCTGTTTTGTTATTTTTTTATTGTTTGAATTGTTGTAATTATTTTTATTATTATTTTTCGTTATTGATTTATTTTCATTTTGTGTATGAATGTCATTTTTGGGAATGTGTGCTTCTCCCAGATTATAAGGCTAGAGGGGAGATCCCTTAGTTTTTATTGGTTTTGAATTGTAATTTACTTCTTCCTTTTGGGGTGTTGTGCCTTTCCTAGAACCTAAAGTGGGCTAGAGGAAGGACCCCTAACTAAAATGTTTTACTTGCTTTTTACGATTGACACATGCATTATATTTTTGTTCATGCATCATTCTGGCATGTTTTCCTGCTCATGCACCATGATAAACTATTCATGCATACATGAAATCTGTTTTAACCGATGTCACACTTTTTAAGCCAAAAATTGTTATGTAAAAATTGTAAAAACTATTTTTTGTAAAAATTGTTTTATCAGATTATGAATCTCTGAACCTCCCCTGGTTTAAACAAGAGCAACCTTTTCAATTGAATTAGAAATATTTTTTCTAAAATAGAGTTAATTCAAATGGTTCTTAATCATCATGGAAAAATTGATTTTCTTAAAGATTAGGTGGCGACTCTAAACACTTACACACCACGTGCACGCCAACGAACACATGTGGATGCACATATGTAGGACCCGGCCACAATCCGCGATGCCATGCACAATCCATCTCCTAACAGTCAATTTCCTTCGAGCCATTAGCCTCAGAGGCACGCAAGAAGATCTTATGGGCCGCTCGGATGGGGCCTCCCACTAAGGTTTATTGGCCCTTTTCTTTGGGAGGGACATTTTATTAGCAAGGATTTTGTGACCCTCCTTCTTGGGGAGGGACCTTACTTTTGCAAAGATTTGACCCTCATGTTTTAAAGGGATCTTCCCTTTGTAAAGATTCGACCCTCCTTCCTAGGGGGAGACCTTGTTTTGGCAAGGATTTGACCCTTCTCTTCGAGGAGGAAACTTGCATTGGAAAGGATTTAATCTTATTTCTTAGGGAGGGATCTTTCCTTGGTATGTATTTGGATCTCTTTATTAAGGAAAGACCATGTCTTGGAAAGAATTTGAATCTCTTCCTAAGAGAGAGACCTTGTATTGGCAGGGATTGTCATTTTCATAAGGATATTCATTCAAAAAATTGATTGAAATGTTGTCCATTCATTCAATTTCTTCATTGATAATATATATTGAGGCATTAAACATTCCAAGTATAGGGAATATCTTCATCTTTCATTATTACAACCTTGTATGTGTCTAGATCTATAACTTTTTCTACCATAAATAGGCCTTTCCAGTTGAGAGCTAACTTACTTGTGCCTCTCTTTTCCCTATAGCCTCCAAACTCTTTATGACCAGGTCATCTTCTTCAAATTTTCATATTTAAACCTTTTTGTTAAAGTACATAGTGGCCTTTTTGAATGTCACTTATCTCATTTGTATCTACTCTCTGATCTCCTCTATAAGGTCTAAATCCATCCTTCTGAGGGCTTCATTTCTTACTTCGCCATAGAAATTAACTCTGCTACTAGGTCTTCTTATGCCAACTATGATTACTGCTTTTGTTCTATATGTAAAGTTAGTAGTGTCCCCCATGTGGATTCTCTTATTGTTGTCTTATAGGCTTATAGTATGTGGTGTAACTCCTCTTCCTAGTTCTTTTTCATATCTTTCTAACCTTCTTTTTAGTTCCTACAAAATAGTCAAGTTAGTGACCTCCACTTGTCCATTACTATAGGGTGAGATATAAAGGATACTTGATGTTCAATCTAGATCAAAATTCCTTAATTTTGGTGTTGTCAAATTCCTTCCCATCTTCATTCACAAACTAGTATGGGATGCAAAATCTACATATGACATTTTTCCATAGGAATTTGATTACATAATCTGCGTGGATTGTTGTTAATGCTGTTTCCTCTACCCACTTGGTGAAGTATTTTACTGTAGCTAAAAGGAATTTGCATTTTCCACTTACCATTGAGAAAGGTCCCACTATGTCCATGCCCTATTTTATAAAGGACCATAGACTATGAATGGGAATTTGGTCCATTGTTGGAGCTCTCTTTAGGTTGGAAAATTTATGGCAGGACTTTCTAACTAGTTTCTTTGCATCCTCTATCATAGTAGGCAACAAATACCCATATCTTATAGCTTTAGTTACAAGAGCATTTTCCCTAATGTGCTTTCCACAAGACCCTTTTTGAACCTCCCTGAGGGCATACTCCACTTCTGATGGCCTTAAGCATCTTAGCCAAGGTAGGGAGAAGGCCCTTATTTAGGTTTTCCTTGATGAACTAGGAATTTGGCACTCCTTCTCCTTACCTTTTTAAGATCTTTAGCTTTTCTTCCTTCCTCTAAGTAAGCTCTAAAGAGGTCTAACCAACATGGCTCATCATTCATTGTTGTCACTTTCTCTCCATCTCTAATACCAAATGTTATAAGTGTTGCTAAAAATACTTTCCCTGAGAGGTCTATTGGATGTGGGGTTGCTAACATACGTGTTTGCATTCCTTAGAATATTGATGAACTACATCCAAACCACTCTATCCTCTATCTTCCTTACCAGTTCTCTGACTTTCTGAGCATATGAGTTCATCTTCCCTTCTTTGGCTTTATACTCTCCTCTAATGTGTCTGACCATTAAGCATGACCATTAACTTTGAGGGTTTTCACTCTAGAATAGTCTGTCAAGCTCAGTCCTTGAACTATCACCTCATATTCATTCATATTGTTAATGGTTTCAAATTCCAATCTTAGAGCATATTCCAAAAGGATCCCTGTTTCATTCTTCAATACAATTCCTGCTACACTTCCTTTACTACGTCTAGCTCCATTCACATATAAATTCTAAATTGGGCCTTTGATTTGTTCTCCCTCTACTACTTTATCATTTTTGTTTTCCTTTACTCCCTCATCTTGAATGCTCTCACTTAGGAATGAGCATTTAGCGATAAAGTCTGCCAAAGCCTATGCTTTTATTGCCATTCTCGGAAAGTACTTGAGGTTATGACTTTCTAACTCAATTGAACATTTGAGCATTCTGCCTGATGTTTTTGCCTTGTAGAGGATACTTTTGAGAGGCAAATCTATCATCAGTACCTCTTGATATGCTTTCAAATATGTGTTCGCCTCAAAATATACTAACAAATAGTGACCGTAAGTATACTGGCTATCATAGCACAAGATAAGAACACAAGGTCGTATCTCCTAAGGATCTCTATTTAGCTTTTTAATTTGTTTCTTAAGTGTAAGTAAAAGTAAAAGTAAAAGTAAAAGTAAAAGAATTTTTTGATTTTAGTTTAAAGAAAAGAAAATTAAACAACAATTTAAAGCAAATAATGAAAATATGTAATGATATGAACGAGTCTAGAGATCTTGACAATCCGTAATTCATGTTCTATGAAATTAAGTAATTAGTTCAATGAATTATGTTTAACTATCCAATTTTTAATGCAATCATTTAATTAGAACTTATTTAATAGTTACCACATTCATAAAAGTAATCTAGAGAAAACATGCATCAATCAAAGGACTTAAGACTAATACTTATATTCCTAATTAATTTTATAATCTCAATTAAATAGTTTCGGGTTTAGATTTCCACTCTCGCTCCATCACCTAAACTCTAAATTAAACTAATTGGTGATTAAGCAATTGGTTATTAAATTTAATCCAATTCAATCAAGCATAAGTTAAACAAAAATCCAAGAATCCAATTACTATTATTCATATCAAGACTGCTTTGCTCAATCTCTAGATAACAACAAATTTAGTTCATGATTGGTTTTAATCTCAACAAATAAACTATAATCTCTATAAATTCGACCCTTCAGAATAGAGCTAGGGTTGGTACCTTTTTTTACCAACTTTTCAAGATGACTTTTCACAACTTTTCACATGTACCAAACACTTACAGACACTTCAGAAACACAATTTACAGCCTCTAAAATGAAACATTTAGATGACAGATGCTACAGACAATTCATTTCCATACACTATAGATGACCAGTCTAGTTAGTCCAGCCTACTTAAGTCAGTTCAGACAATCAACCAGTCCTCTCCGTACATAACAGAGACATGAATTAGCTTCATTAAATCGTTAAAAATGCCGATTCCCAATCTACATAAAAAGGTAAAAATGGTACAATATTCCTTTTACCTTCATTTAAACTATTATTTTAAGTCTTTTAATTCAGACCAAAGTCATGTTATTCATCAAGCCCTTCAATTCAGAATTAAGGCATTTTATGAAAACTATTTTCATAACTAAAATTAATTAAACCCTAAAATCTATTTTTGGTACAACGCAAAATCAAAATTATTTTCACATCAATCAAGTATCAGAATTGGTTAATAGCCTGTTGGATAATTGTTTTTTACAAACTAAAATTAATTAGCAACTGAAACAATAACCACCCTACTGTTACCAGAACAACCCCTTCGCGAGAAGGGAGAATGGCATGCCGGTAAGCCTTTCACAGCTTCAACCTTAAACATTTTATTTCTTTTTTTTATCATATATTTGTTTATTTTATTTGTACTATTTTTCTTAAAATGTTTTCATATCACAAACCCCTTTGGAGACCAATTTTTTTCTAACATGGAGTTAAACACAAAAGGTTTCTTAATCACTTTAGAATTAAACTAATTTATCTAAAAGTATTAAGTGGTGATTTTAACACTTCACACACAACGTGCACTCCAATAGAAATATGTGGATGCATAAATGTACCCACGAAAGTGCAATCCAAAAGGTTTCCTCCTAGCCTTTTGCAAAATAGGGTTCGTAGGCACGGTCTTCGGAGAAGATCCTACAGGCAGCTCGGGCAAGGCCTCATAGCTATTTGTATTTCCAATTCCATGGGGTGGAATACTTTTATTCCATAAACTAGGGAATATGGTGTCCCTTTGGTAGTTGACTTGTATGTGGTTCTATACCCAATGAGGGCATTTGGCTCATATAGGTGCCAACCTTTGTGATGACTGATTATCTTCTGAAGTATGTTTTTTAATGCTTTATTGGTGACTTCGACTGTGGCATTTGTCTAAGGTATGTATGGGGAAGACATGTGATGTTTGATCTTTTCCTTTTGAAGGAGAGTAATGACCTCTTTTTGGAAGTGTGTACCGTTATCTGAGATGACTCATGGGGAACACCATACCTTGTAAGATGTAAATTTTGATGAACTGAGCCACCTTCTTTTCGTCCAAGGTTTGATAAGGAGGAGCCTCATACCATTTGGTGAAGTAGTCTATGGCTACCAAGATATACTCATGACTAGCCAATGACTTGGGTGAAATTTTACCAATTACATCGTTGTCCCAAACGGAGAAAGGCCAAGGTGTTGAAATTGGATTGAGGGGTGATGATGGAAGCTTTTAGAGCTTTATGTATTGATGAAACTTTGGGCCCCTTTGGGAAAATCGTGTGTTGTCCCCATTCATAATGAGCCAATAGTAGCCTTGGTTCATGATTTTGAGAGAGAATTCCCAATCGTTTATATGGGTGTCCGACCATGGATTTCTTCTATGATCTTATTGGCCTCTTCGTTGGAGATGCATCTAAGATGTATTCCATGCCATGTCTTTTTATATTAGATGTCACCTCTAGGGATGTATCCACTAGCCATTTGCCTAATAGTTCTCCTTTTAGATTTGGAGGCGTCTTCAGGATGTTCACCTTTTGTGAGGTATATATAGATGTCCAAGTACCATGGTTTTTCTTCAACTTTTTGAATGTTTATGCAATAAGCTTGGAAACTCAATTGGTGTTTGATGCTTATAGAAATAGGATGGATAATGAACCCATCACATATTTTGATCATGGATGCAAGGGTTACCAGTCGATCGGTAAACATGTTCTAAGTTCTCGGTAGGTATTGGAAAGATAAGACATTAAAGCTATTGGCTACCTCTTCGAGGCACTTATGATAAGGAACTAACTGCTCCTCCCTAATTTTCCATTTTCTGAGGGCTTGTGAAACAATGAGGTTGGAATCACTATAGACTTCCATGTTTCTGATGTTAATCTAGAGGGCTACTTCTAATCCAGATACACATACTTCATACTCAGCTTCATTGTTGGTTACCTCAAAATTGAGCTTAATTTCCATAGGTAAACTTTCACCGGTAGACTTAAGGAAC
Organism: Codiaeum variegatum; assembly: GCA_948294925.1. NCBI lineage: Eukaryota > Viridiplantae > Streptophyta > Magnoliopsida > Malpighiales > Euphorbiaceae > Codiaeum > Codiaeum variegatum. The sequence continues at coordinate 200 of CAOJBK014368646.1, read as the reverse complement.
ACCAATCTGGTACCTTATCCTTTGTGGTTCGCAACTCCATCAAAGTACAATTTCCATGTTTTATTTTAAAGGACCAAATTATCTTCATCGAGAAACTCAGGTTCTTCCCAATAATCATCGTTTGGGGTAGCAGCCAGTTGATCGGTAATAACACTACCTTTAATAGACTTCCTTTAGATATATTTGAGGTCATAGGCCAC
>CAOJBK014367686.1:0-17152 GCA_948294925.1 Codiaeum variegatum | reverse complement strand
TTCTTGATATGCAAATCTCTGGCCATAATGGATAAGGTTCACTAGAAAGAGTTTCTAGTAGGAATTGATTTTATCGAGAACTGAAATTGAATAGAGGTCATATGATCTGGTAAATAGGGTTTGGCTATTCCATTACCCTAGCTATAATCGAAAATCTATAATGAAGGGATTCGAGTGCACGGTAATTATGATCGAGAGGTCCATGCAATGTCAAGGATATGATCACCGACATTTATTTCTAATTGGGTAGTCATGATATGTTATGCTAAACGTAACTCACAACTTAAGGGACTAAGTGTGTAATTAGGTTAATAATTTTGTTGGGAAGAAAAGAGTTTTCTTTATCCCATTGCTTATTAGAACATGAACCTAGTAAATCACATACCATATAAAAATCCCCATTAGCTTGTATGAATCATATTAATGATTAATTAAAGAGTTTAATTAATTATTAATGATTGTTGAATTAAACTTGTAATTAAATTTACAAAGATGCTAGCATGTCTTGATGTTTAATTCATAAAAGGATATTTCAGTTATGTCATAGTTTGTATGAGATACAAATGGGCATGACTAATTGAAATGTTTTTGGACAAATAAATAAAATAATTAAGCTTAGCATAAGATTTTCGCTTAATCCACATTAGATGTGATTAATTAAGGTTTAAAGATGATTCTCACTAATTATATGCTTAATTTAGTTAACTAGTCAAATAGTTAAATATCAACTAGAATAAGCAATCATCTTTTCCAACATGTTTTCTTTAATTTAAGGAAAAGTTGTTAGAGAAGTATGGCATATATATGTAGTGTGTGTGTGTCATCTCTTTGCCTAACCCCAACACACTCAACACATAGAAGAGATGGTGAAACTATTCATCATCTTCTTCCTTGGGTTAGAAAGAGAAACTTTCTAAGAGTTAGAGAGAGAAAGCTTGAAATTCACACTAAATTGTAAATGAAAGTTTGTTGTTGAAGAAGAGTTCTTGAAGCACAATCTCTTCTTCAATTGACATTTGAGAAAGGAGTGTGGAGAAGCTTTCAAATCCAAAGCCAATCATCAACTCTTAAGTAAAGGAGTAAGGATAAAATATTTGGGTAACCAAAGAGAGACAAATCAATCTTCTTGAAGAGAATTAGAGAACAAACTTTTGGAAAAAGCTAGGTATGTTTCAAGCTAGAAGCTTCACACTTAGAGAGCTTAAAGAAGGAGGGCGAGAGGTTTTTTTTACTTGAAACCTTTCTTTTTTCAACTTATGTTTTGTACATAAATTGGTGAAATATCCTTCGTTAAAGTTATGGATCCATACATTGGTTTAAACATTTAGCAAAGAGTTTGATAAATGACTAAACCATCTATGTTAAAAGAATTTTAACATAGAACTTGATTTTTAAAGAGTTTGAAAATTTCAAAGTGTTTTGTTAAAAGTGTTTTGACAAAATGGTTAAGTTATCAAACCCTAGGTTATGGCAATGTTTCAAAATGTTTGAATAATTGCCTAACATAATTTTGTTAAAACATAATTTTGTTAAAAGTGTTTTAACAATGTTGTGTTTTTGAAAAATTTTTGAAAATCAAAATTCAAATCCTTTCCCTATTAATTTTCTCTTTTTTACTTCCGCTGCAGGACTCCGTAACATTTCCTTCAACAAGAACCAGATTTCTTCAACACCCAAAGAGATGAAGGGGATTTATTATTTATTGTAACCAGCTCTAATCCAATCGAGTTCCAAAAAGAATGATGTATACTATAAAAATCTACCATCGGCTCCGCTAAACCGATAAAATCGGGGGAGTGAGTCTAACATAAATTTTGAAAATAGCTTTGAGTATTAGCATTCCCAAAGCCTCAACAATTCCAATATAAGACTTTCATTGATAATAGGCAGGTTTCTTGTGAGGCCTTCGAGAAAGCCTAACCTTGAATTTCCCTTCATGTTCTTTATTTTTACTCTTAGACTTATAGTGGTCCACTGCTCTTCCTCGTCAACTTGATTCGCCCATGATTTGGCTAGAGTTATAGTTTTTACATTGTCCTCAACATTAATAGCTTTAGGATCAGATTCATTATGATTCCCCCCTTGGTGCTCAATAGATTTCACAGCTACCATCACACCTGCCGATCGATAAGGAGCTCTTAACCATCAACATTAGGCTATTCAACATGTTACAGGTTAGCATTTGTAATTGTTGGGTGTTGAGCATCCACTTCTGCATTCGGAATAACTTCATTACACCCTCCAAAGTTTCTTCTGCTAAGTTTTCAAAAGGGGCAAAATAGCTGGTTATAGCTTATTTATTATTTAAGTATGTGTGCATCAATTGATTAGGGCCCAATTGATCAGTATCTAGATCCTCCTAACCTATAACTGGAGGAGCACCAGCTAAAGCTGCATCTAAATTTGTGAACACAATAGTGACAAGTACTATGTCTTTTTGCTTCGCTCGTCACTGCTGCTTTGGAGCCTTAAGGGCTTTTTTTTTTTCCATACCACTCTTTTTGGTTAGCTCTTACTGCTTATGAGAATGACAATCGTTTGGCTGATGACCTATATTACAGTAACACCACAAAAATAGGGTAATTTTTCATATATTATGTCAATAAAGAATCTAGAACTTGGGCGTTCAGTCATAAGAGTTTAAGGTAGTTCGCTAAAAAGATTGACATCCATAAGAACTCTTGCAAAGTGTCCCAGATCACCATTAACCGTTGCATTATCAATGCATAAAGGAACTCCCACTCCCCTAGAAATATCCTTTAGAATTTGTTGATGCTAATTTTCCATGGCAAGCGATACATTCTCATCCAAACTTCCGCATTTGTCATCTTTTGAGCTATCGGATCAAAATCTGACGTCCAATGTTGGAGCCTCAGAATGCCAGGTTTAAGAAAAATTGATCCCTTTCCCCAAATGCAATTTTTATCTTATTCTAAAGGGAAATTGAACTGATAATAACCATGTCCCAGGGAAATTACTTTCCATTGAGCCTTAATCTGCCAAATATGCAAAAGCTTGCCTTTCAAGTCACCAACCTTTCAAGGTGAATCCCCCTTCATCAAAATAACTCTGCTAATAAGAGAGTTTTAACATTCTTGTACTCTTTGATTATAGATGTCTTCGTTAATTTGAGTAGTAATAAATCTCCCTTTATGAATAGCCTTAGTAGGCTCGTTAACAAGTTCAACCATTAAGAATTCGTCTCCATTTAGTAATGTCGCAAACGATCTAGGAGCATCAGTAGATTGAATTGCAATTGGCTTGTTCAAAGTAGCCAAGCCATTTTCGAAAAAAGATATGTCTGTGGTAGTGAGCCGTCAGCCAAGGGCCGACTGACGGGAGTCAGAGGCAGTGATCGCAAAAAGGAGATCGCCTAAGAGACTTGTCAAACATATCACTTAACTTACATTGATTTAAACACTTAAATTTTCAATTAATTTGGTATTGGTTTTTATTTTTTTTTTATATAAAAGAAAATTTTATTTACTTTTAGGAAAAATATTTAAATATGCTCCTAAAATATAGTAAAAATATCATTTTAATATTTCATATTTAAAAAGTATCGAATACATTATATATCTTAAAAGATGTCATATCCTTCAGGACATATAACATTAGTTCAAATATGCTCATAAGCACGTTAAACCTGTTTTTAAATTACACTTAATTTTTATATTTTTCAAATATTTAGTGCAAATTTTGTATTTCATTCAAATATTAGACGTGTATTTCAACCTTTCTTGTTTTTATTATGAATTTTTATAATGAAAAAAAAATTATCATTTGACAAAATGGGAGAAAATTGTGGTGAAGTGATGTAATTTTAATTTTTTTTATAATTTTTTATTTTATTAAAATATAATTTTCATTTTTTTGTTATATTTTATTGTAGGGATTAGTAGTACAGTGTATGATGATAACTTTAACGATATGGTGTGTGAGCGTAAGAGGTCCATTATTTACTTCAATTTTTTACCCACTTTTGCTTGTATTTACTGCCATCGCCGGCTCTATGCTTCTTGATGAAACATTGCACGTTGGAAGGTATGTAATTAACCTTTCTAATTATAGTAATTGAACTACTCATAATATGTTTTATTTTCATTCATATATTTATTCTTAAAACATCCTTAATATTTGAAAATTCTACTTATTATACATTCTAATAAATTAATTTTGATAAATTATATGATTTTTTTTAAGTAGGAGGGTGAACTAATGTCCAAATCAAATTTATCTCCAATCTTCCCAATTTTTAAACTCAGAACTGTAAATATTAGATACTTACCATCAAGTCAAACCCTTCGAGACGATGCATTATATGATTGATTGATTAATATTAATCAACTTTTTTTTGAAAAATTGTAGCATAATTGGAGCAACACTGATCGTGTGCGGGTTGTATGCGGTATTATGGGGTAAACACAAAGAGATAAAGAAAAAGACTAAACTCATTCCACTGAGTAACTCCATGGAAGGTGCAAATAATGAAAATGGTGAAAATTGCAACAAAGGCATGATAAATATAAATTTATCATAAAGAAATAAATGTATACTAGTAAATATAAAGGAAGAGCCAAAGAACGTGGAAGGGAACCACAAGTTTAAATCTCAATGCTTACATGTTGATATTTTGATGCCATAATGGATAGATTTTGAAGCAGTTAACTGATGATGTAATTGAAATTTTTTTAGTAACTTGTAATTTTCTTTCTTTCTTTCTTTCTTGCTTTTTTTAAAAATAAACTAAAGTAATAATCCGAGAAGTTAATTCAAGAAGCATTCCGTTTGCTTTTCACTTTAGTGCTTAAAATTCATTAGAAGTTAATTCAATTAGCACTAATTTGCTTTTCACTTTAGTGATTAAAATTCAGTATCTTGAGCTAAATTGTAAGATGAAGTTTTCTATCAATTCTTTAATGTCAATATTTTTAATTTAACTTCCAAGCCCATTAAAAAAATGAATCAGATGTGATATACAAATGATTAGCCAATAATGATTGCTTTGTTCTTTAATGTTTCTATCTTTTAAATAAAGTTATGTTAGCTCATAAAGTATTGTTAATATTGTTTGCATATAATTTTATGATCATAAATATCTTGTCTATATATAATATCGAATAAATAGCAAAAGAAATCTTATGTATAATAATTTTTTTGGATAAATTACTATTTAATTCATAAGTTATGATCAAATTTAATACTTAATATCCCGATTATGAAAAACGACATGGTTGATTTTTAAGATTTAGTTAAATTAATTATTTAGTCATTATGTCTCTTATTTTAAGATTTTTGTAAATTGCACATTTTTACAATAACGTACAAGAAGATATGAGTACAACCATATAATAACCATTGAAAACGGAGGTTGGTAAAACGTCGAACCCAGACTCGACAAATTTTGTTGAAAAATTTTGTTTCACGTTTATTTGACATCTTACCGATCTCCGTTTTCAACGATTATTATACAATTGAATTTCTCTCTTCTTGTATGTAATTGTAAAAGTTGTCAACTTTCGAAAAACTTTAAAAATAAGGAATTGAGGAACTAAATACTTAATTTGATCAAACCTTAGGGACTTTCCATATCGTTTTCCATAATCGGAAGACTAAGTAGTGATTTTGATCATAACCTAAGGACTAAATAATAATTTATCTTAATTTTTTTAAAAAATAGTATGTATAATTTAAATTAAAAACTATAATATTAGCACTCCAAACGGGTCGATACTTGCTTGAATTGGTGGGTTAGGCGTTGGAGTTTGTTGAAGTTGTGGGATTAATGGCACAAGGCAGTGATGATACCTTGCAAGGTACTGACTAGCATAACTTAGGGACTAAATAGTAATTTATCTTAATTTTTTAAAATAGTATATATAATTTAAATTAAAAACTATTAGTAGCAGGTTTCAATTGGATTAGTAACAACTTGTATTGGACTTTCACTTGGACAAGAACAAAGGTCTGCTAAAATTTTTTTTAAAAAAAGTTTTAAATAATGGCCCTTGGACATTCAATCAACAATTATTGGTGTTAGAAAGGTACAAGGGTGATGTTATGCCTCAGTCTACTCCTTGGTTCATGCCCCTTTCTAGATTTAGATCATCAATTTACCATCACAGTTTACAATCAAGGATTGCTAAAATTATTGGTGACCATGTTGGTAAGTTCTTATCATTTGACGATAAAGCAATGAAGAATAGAGGTGCCGTTCGTGTTCGAGTGCAAATTAATACGACCAGGACTTTTATACGGGGTATGAAGTTGAAGAATAGAGGTACAATTGTCCAGGTTGATTTTCGATATGAAAAACTTCCTGGTTTTTTCTTTAGATGTGGTATTATTGGTCATGTTAACGGTTATTATATGAATGTACTCATATCAAGAAGATAAAAGATAAAAATTAAGTTATTCTATGTTTTAAATTAAAGCTTTAACTAAAATAATTAAACAGTTAACTAAGAAAAGCAAAATGCAAAGATAAAAATCAAGTTTGGAAAATGTTTACCTAGACTTCGACTCTTATTAGACTAAATTGTATGGGCAATCAACAGTTCAATAGGAAGTTAAAGCATACTTCAAGTGAGCTTTTCACATTCAAAATTAGATTCAATTCTTTCTAAAAAAAATCAAATCTCTAATCCCTAAGTAAAGGGATGGAATCTCTTCTCACCACCAATCAATTAGGAAAAGCATTAAGATTCATGTGAAATAAACTTAAACTCTAGGCATTTATGGATCTATCTTTAGTAAACATAGCAAATCCAAATGATTTCAAATGTTCAACACCTAAACTTTCTATCTCTAGCAAAGATTAGGCAACCATAATCATCAACAAGTATGAAATTGAAAATGAGAAGTGCAAAAAGTATAAATCAAAATCATTACTTGAAAAAACTCCAAACATTCATTGAGTGCAAAAATTAATTAATCCAAACAAAGTAGCTAATACTAATCTAATATAGGTAAAATGAAGGATTTAGTTCATAATAACAAGATTACAGCCGGAAATTAAACGAAAAGAGGAAGAAACTAAGAAACCCATGAGGAATTCTTAGCTTAATACCCAAAACCCTTTCAATCCTTTATGAATCTTGCCTTGATCTTGACTTTGATGTGCTAATCTTAATTAATTTCAGCTCCTTGGTGTGTTTTTTCTTCTTAATTAGCTCTATTAGGGTTTCCTTATAGAACTAAGAAATTAAAAATTTAGGAACCCTTATTTTCTGCAACATTCTGGCTTTTATACAACCAGAAAAAATCGGAGTCACGGCCTACCCAGCCATGCCAATTTCCCAGCTTGTTCTCCTCCAATCCAGTAAGCTCCTAGTGAGGCATGGCCTTTGGCCACGTCCGTGACCAGATTTATAGTTGCTAGACTGATTTTCCGCTTGGTTCTTGATGGTCCAATGACTCCTTTGCCTGTCACAGGCTATAGTCACGGTCGTGACTATTCTGGATGCTCCTTTCCTGCATCTTTTCACCCTAGTTGTGCGCCAAATTTGATGGTTTTGCTTCCCTTAGCTTTGGACTGAGGTTTGGACTTAGAAAAGCTGAAAACATACTAAAACAAACAAATTAAATGCAATTGGATAAAGAAAATGTCCAAGAAATGAAGTAAAAATTAAGTATATTTGGCCATTATGGAATTCCCCCACATTAAACATTTTCTTGTCCTTAAACAACCCTAAACACAATCATACGCACTTTCCACTTACAATCATCAAAGACTGAGGAATCGAGAAAAAAAACGAGTAAAAATCACTTGCATAGACAATCAATTTTCATAATGCTTTGGTTTTATAACTAAACTAAGAACATTATAATTGAATTCGGAATCCATAAAGGCACCGTTCCCACAACCTAGCTCCAGAACAATTCAATCACAAAATTAAATGCCCAATCCAAAAAAACATAGCTAGAATCAAATTATTCAACCTAAGCATTCCTTAAGTTCCTAGATCGACCTTTCTTGGGAATCAAATTTTCTTTTCTTTTTTATACTTTTGTGTAATCACTTATGAAACTGTCAATTTTCATAGGACTCGACTTAGTTAGACCCGTCATTAGTCTTTTGATGCAAAAGTAAACGCTTTGTGTCACTGACCCCTAGTTACTCAACTAATCACTGATTTATTTAGCCAGCTACTAGAACTATTCATGGTTTCGCTATAGATATCATGTTTTGCAATATGAAACCAGCGGAATATGTAATAATTTTCAAAGTCCCATTTCATATTTTTTTACATATTTTTTTTAATGTGCACTTATTATTGTTTTTATTCCTTTTCCCAAGAAAGCCAATGAAGAACTTAAGTACTAGCCCTAGTTTTCGAATCCAGCTCATGCACATAAAAGACTAGACACTCAATCAGTGACTAAACAACTTCGAACCCAGTCTTAGGAATCGTGCCAAGTGGACCCCTACTATCAACTACTATGCTTAAAGTTTAATCTTTTTAGATTGCATGATTGTGTGAAACTAGAGTCTATGCGAGTGATAAAAAAAGTTTTTTTTGCCCAATTTTAAAGTCCTATCAAAATGCAAGTCAAACATGTAATGCATTATGCACAATTTTGCTATTTCCTATTTCCGGCATTCATTTAAACAATCATGAAATATAAAATTCTCTCTCTCTCTCTCTCCACCCCCCCCCCCCCTCACATACACACACACACACACTCACACACTTAAACCACACATTGTCCCAAATGTGTGTAAAATAAATAAAGAAGGGAAAGAAAATGCCCTGAAAATAGAAAGTGTCCAACCTTTTATAATAGCACATTCTGAGCTAAAGTTGAAAATTACGTACTATAGACCAAAATAAGTTATGGTTTCACATCAAAACCTAAAAAAATAACACAAATTAAAGATCAGTACTTAAAAATAATTAAAAAATGAATATCCCAATAAAAAAAGTATAAATAAAAATGAAAGATAAAGATAAAATAAAATAAACATGAGTAAAGAGGAGAAATCTCAACCATCGAACTAAAATGAGGGGCTTAATAAGTTGTTACCATCATCACCCTCAGCATCCTCTGCCTTTGCCTTGGGATAGCTATTAGAATGAGAGGCAGTGGCCGGTGGGCTGCTAGAATGTGTCTCCTTCTCTGGCTCAGAGCTCTCCACCACCTCCACTAGTGGTACTGAAGATGGCTCACTAGGATGACTATGAATAGTGGCATGGAGGAAGAAGCACCTGGATGGCTCGGTGTTGGTGCTGGCTGGCTTGAAGGGGAGGCAGATCACCTCGGTTTCTTCAAAACCATCTTCTTGAGGATCTTAAATAAAATCTTGGTAACCCAATTGTGTTATTTACATTCCATTTTAAATTCCTCCAAAATAACTTTTTGTCGCCTCTGTAAGCGGCCAATGTCTGCCTGTATGTGCAACATATGATCCTCAACACTTACCAGTTGGGAAACAATGGGAGAAGAAGCCTCCTTCTCCTCAGAAGATGATGAATTAGTAGTAGGTAGTGCGGAGGATGAAGCTGTACCCTTTTGTCTGGTCTTGTCCTTTTTTATCAAGTTTTTTATACTTTCAGTGTCAATAAGTGTTATAGGCCCATCCATAGTCATATCATCTACTACCTCAATCAACCCTAAATTATGAGCCAACCTTGTGATATATGATCCACCGTGAAGACATCTCAAGGTGTCATTGTTGCTTGATCATTCAGCATCTAGAGCAGAGTGTGAGCTATATTAACCCACACATCCTCCTTCAGGCAGTAGAGGAAGAACATGTCTTGCTTGTAGACATGGCCCCCTAACTGAGAGCGAGGAGAGATGGACCACCCGAGTATGTAATGAATAAACTGCAAGGTCGAGTCCTTAAATTGGTAGCCTTTCTTTTTGCTGCTTTTCATTACCTGGAAGCCAATTCCTCCCAAGCTTTATCCGATGTCGGGAGGTCATAGTTGAATGCCACTTTTGCTTGAAAGTATGCAGATGACTCAACCTCAACTCTAGTATAAATCCCAAAATCTACCGCCAAGTCATCCTCACTCTTCGTGAAGTCCTGACAACCCAACCTAAATTTAAGCACTCTTCGAGCTTTATCGGGTTGCTTTTGTTTCCTGTCCAAAGTGCAGAGGAACTCTAAAGTCAACTCTCTATAAGAAAGCTCTTGAATGTCAAACAAATTTCTCCACCTCAGTTGTTTAGCATAGTCTACATCTTGGCACCTTCCAGAAGGCTAGCCAAAGAACTCCAGTCTGGCACATGATTTGCAAAGAAAGGCTTATTGCTCAGGTGCTTAAGCTGATCCTTCTGCCTTTGCTCTTGGACTTGGATGCATGGATAGTTAGGATTGAAGTGTGGCGAGCCACCATGTCCTGTTGGTGATGGAGATGGTGACTCTGGTGGTCCCCTTACCGGTGCTTTCTTTTCTGTTGCTTTTTTATGAGGGGTGAGGAGGTCGGACACTTAATTGCGACCTTTGAAATTGAGTATGCAGCAATGCCTTTCTTTGGTTCCATTATCTGTAAAACAACACAAAAAAGGGCCAAGGAAAGGATGCCATAACAAGCTATTAGTGGTTAGTTTGCAAAAATGAAATTTTGGCATGGTAATGGCTAAAAATAGACCGTTACCAACCTATAAAAATAGGAAAATAACCAAAATATAACCTAAGAACCCCACTCAAAGTTCCATCACCACACCTAGTCCATGGAAAAGTGCAAAGCACCACAAGAAGTGTAAAGTGTGTGTTTGTGCTAAACATACGTGTTGAGTCAGAGGACATGTTTTATTTCTAAACAATTCAAGCACTAAATGCTTGGCCATAATTCCCAAAAAGAACCCAACTCACTCAAACTAATCAACAATAACATAGCATAAACAACACATTGGCATAGAAGCACCACAAAAATGAGAATTAGGAACAAAGTGCTCGGTGTGCCTTGCATACAACTAAAGCAAACCAAAGTGAAATGGGTGTGTTTTAAAAGTTAAAATAACACAAAAAGTATTGAATTTCATGTGAAATAAAAAGCCCAAGTTACTTTGGCATTTGATTGAACACTTAGCATGCACAATTTCAAGCTACCACAATAAACTAAAATTAACACCCAAATCACTCCCAATTTGTTAAACAACAAGGATTCAAGGTTTTAATGTAATTAAAATAACAATTCTCAAGAATTACCAAGAAAAATTCAATTTAAAACCTAAAACTATCATGTGCATCAATAACAAAAATGAAGGCAATCTAATGAAATAAAATTGAAATTACATATATATAACAATTAACACAAACAAGGAAACAAAAATGAAAAAAAAAAGCCTAACATGCAATTTTAAATAAAAAACCTAAAACTTACTAACAATTGAAATGCAAAGAAGAATAAAGAAAAAGAAGAAAAAGCTTGATGATTTTTTTGATAAAATGGAAGATTAGCCTTGAATCCTTGATGTTTGTAAGCAATTAGAAGAAAATAGAGTGATTTGAGAGAGTGTGAGAGTAAAACTTTTCATGAAAATAAAGTTAGGAGTGAAAGGGGGGTTTTAAAAACTACTCATTTAGTGTGGGCCACACTATTTCTGCAGTAAAATTTTGAAGTCACGACCTAATTTTTGCCCCTATTAGTCCAGCAACTTCCCATGCAGTCACGCCCTCTAGTCACAGCCGTGACTGTCTGGGAAGCTATTGTACTAAGCCAAAATACGGCTAAAAAAAGAAATAGTTTTTCATGCAATTTTTCCCTAACTTAGCCCTCTATTCATACCACAGATTTTTGGTACTTTCCGTGGCTCGAACCACTTACCATTCCACGTCAGTTTAAGTGTAAAATTCCTGCAGCAATCTCCATTTAAGCATATTATATCTTTACTCATGAAAATTAAAGAAAATTAAAATGATAAACTAAGAAAACAAAAGAAAGTTGATAATTGGTGGTTTGCCTCCCACCAAGCGATTCTCAAATTTCGTCTTAGCTATAACCTCACCTCTTAAAGGTACCAAATCTCCTTGAACCCGAAGAGTTCCCCTCTATCCAAGTATAACTTTAATCTTTAGGCGTTGACTTTAAAATCACCCTATTTAGGGTGACTTAACTCCACCGTATCATGGGGAAACACTTTCTTAATGATAAAAGGACCAGACCATCTAGATTTCAACTTTTCCAGAAATAACCTTAAACGTGAGTTAAAAAGCAATACCTTATCACCTATCACAAACTCGCACCTTTGTTTGATTCTAGCATTATACCATTTCTTAGTCCTCTACTTGTACATCCTTGCATTATCATAAGCCTCCAAATGAAGCTCATCGAGCTCATTCAATTGAAGTTTTCTTTTCTCACCTATACTCTAAATCATAGTTAATTTCCCTAATGGCCCAATAAGACTTATGCTCGATTTCCACAAGGAGATGACAAGCTTTACCATAAATAAGCTTAAAAAGAGTTGTTCCAATCGGGGTTCTATAAGCTATTCTGCAAGCCCATAAGGCTCCATCTAATTTCTTTACCTAAGTTTTCCTATTCTGCTCTATAGACTTTTCTAAGACTCTTTTGATTTTTTGATTGGAATTTTCAACTTGCCCGCTTGTTTGCGGGTGATAGGGGATGGCAAGTTTATAGAAAACACGACATTTCTTTAAAACTTTATCCGATTGTGCATTGCAAAAATGTGTGCCTCTATCACTAATGACTGCCTTGGGCATACCAAAGCAATAAAATAGTTTTTTCAAAAACTTGACAACCACTCTAGCATCATTTGTGGGTAAATCTTGTACCTCTACCTTTTTTGACACATAATCAACAACCACAAGAATGTATTTATTATAAAAAGAACTAGGGAAATGTCCCATGAAGTCAATTCCCCAAACATAAAAAACCTCACATTCAAGAGTATTGGTTTAGGGCACTTCATCACGGGGAGAAATATTACCTGACCTTTGGCATGCATCACATTTATTTACCCAATTGTGATTATCTTTGAAGATGGTGAGACAATAGAATTCGGTCACCAATACCTTATGAGTAGTCCGATTGGGACCAAAATACCCTCTGGCCATACCCCCATGGCATTGATCTAATATTTTAAAGGTTTTCGGCCAAGCCACACTCCGTCAGATCAACTTATTACTGCACAATGTAAACAAAAATGGGTCCTCCCAAAAGTAGTATTTTAAATCTGAAAAGAACTTTTTCTTTTGGTGAAAAGTTAGACCTTTTGAGAGTTCCCTTGCAGCAAGATAATTGGCCAAATCAGTAAACTAAGGGATATTAGAAGGAGTAGAGTTACATACCTTACTTACCATTTCAAAGAGTTGCTCGTCTAGAAAGGTATCCTTGGTCTCACCCTTATCCAATTCCTCAAGTTCTAGGTTCTCTAACCTTGATAAATGATTAGCTCCCAAATTTTATGCTCCCCTCTTATCTTGAATCTCCAAATCAAACTTTTAAAGCAAAAGCACCCATTGTATAAGCCTTAGCTTGGCATCATTTTTAGCGAAGAGATATCTCAATGCTAAATGGTTTGTGTAAACCACTACCTTTCACAAAATAAGGTAAGAGAAAAATTTGTCTAAGGTGAACACGACCGCAAAAAGATCCTTTTCAGTAGTGGTATAGTTAACTTAGGCATCATTTAGGGTCTTGCTAGCATAGTAGATCGGCTGAAAGTGCTTTTCTCTCCTTTGCCCCAAAACAACTCCCATTGCATAGTCACTTGCATCATACATTAACTCAAATAGGAGCCCTCAATCTAGAGCCACCATAATGAGAGCATGATTAGTTTTCCCTTCAAAGTGTTGAAGTCTGCTAAGCATTCCTCATCAAAATGAAACTCGACATCTTTTTCCAAAAGCTTAGTTAAAGGGCGAACAATCTTGGAGAAATCTTTAATAAATCGTTTATAGAAGCTCACATGCCTAAGAAAACTCCTAATGCCCTTAACATTTGAAGGTGGACGCAGCTTCTCAGTAGTGGCTACTTTGGACCGATCCACTTCTATCCCATCCTTTGAAATGGCACTTTTCCCAATTAAGTACAAAGTTTGTTTCTTTGCACCTTTTTAACACCCTATCTCCATGGATGGAAAAATTGTCCACAAAAACCTCCATGATATCCTCTATCAAGTCATCAATAATTGCTATCATGCACCTTTGAAATGTAGATAGTGCATTGCAAAGAGCAAACGACATCCTCCTATAGGCAAAGGTGCCATAAAGGCAAGTGAAAGTAGTCTTCTCTTGGTCTTCTAGTGCGATGGAGATTTGAAAGTATCCCGAAAACCCATCAAGGAAGTAGTAAAATAAGTGCCATACTAATCTCTCTAACATATTATTGATAAAAGGAAAGGGGAAATGATCCTTATGGGTGGCATAATTTAATCTTCGGTAATTGATGCAAACTCTCCACCCGGTCATCGTTCATTGAGGAATCAACTCATTTTCTCATTTGGAACCACCGTCATTCCTCCTTTCTTAGGGACCACTTATACCAGACTCACCCATGAACTATTTGAAATGGGATAAATGATCTCGACATCAAGGAGTTTGATCACCTCGACCTTGACTACCTCCTTCATTTTGGGATTTAGTTGTCTTTCTGACTGCACTACCGATTTATACTCATCTTTTATAAGAATCTTATGAGTGTAGTATGATGGACTAATCCCTCTTATTTTCCATGCAATCACTCTCTTATGCCTCCTTAAAAGATCGATTAACTTAACTTTCTACTCTTGTGATAACTGGGTACTTAGAATAATCGGGAGCCTTTTTTCCTTCCCCCAAGAAAGCATACTCCAAATGGTCTAGGAGTTCCTTTAAGTCCAACTCCGGAGGATCTTTTATGGAAGGTTTTTCCTTTTCCACAATGGGCATCTCAAATGGCTCATATGCCCCTTTTCTCTCCATGTATCCATTACCTTCCAAATGCATTAGTTCCTCTTTTGCCTCTATATTCTCATCCTCAAAGTATCTATGCAAAAAATTCCTTTCAAGGGGTTCCTTGAAAATAAAGTCAGTAATAAGGTTAAGGGTCCCATGCTCACAAAGATCCTCACGTGAGCCCTCATCACAAAAAACCAAAGGGTGTTTCATGGATTGAATTACATTAAAAATCACTTTCTCCTCACTCACCCTTAAAGTAAGGGTACCTTCATGGACATCAATGATGGCACTGGCTGTGTTTAGGAATGGTTGTCCTAGAATCAATGATACATCTGTGTCATCATCCATTTCCATAACCATAAAGTTTACTGGAAATATAAAATCTCCAACCTTTACTAACACATCCTCAACTATCCCCTTAGGAGATATCATGGACTTATCCACCAATTGAATTTTCATTTGTGTTAGTTTAGGTTCCTCGATAGCTAGTTTTTTAAACATGTGATAAGGCATTGCACTAATACTAGCCCTTATATCCGCTAATGCCTTTTCAATTTTGAGATTGCCATCTAAACAAGGAATATTAAAGCTATAGAAATCTTGCAATTTCTTTGGAAATCTTTTTTGAATAGTAGCCAAATTCTTCTCAAACAAATGTGTCATAGATACTTCTTCGGGCTTTCTCTTGTTAGAGATGAGCTCTTTTAAAAATTTTGGGTACTTGGGCATTTGTGCGAGTGCTTCTGTAAAAGGAATATTTATGTGAATTTGTTTAAAAAGTTCAATAAACTTACCAAATTGGGTGTCCAAGCAGTCCTTTTGTAGACGTGATGGGTATGGAACTCTCAGTGTGTGCTCCTTGACTGGTGTTTGTGCTTTTGGTTGCTCCTCTTAATTGCTTTTCTCCTTTTCTTTCAACTTCCATATGGTTAGGCTCATTATCATTATTCTCCGCAGAAGCCTCCTTTTCCTTAAATTCCTTTTCCATCATTCTACCACTTCTCAAAGTGATAGCCTTTAACTCTCCTCTCGGGTTGGCCTTTGTATTGCTAGGCAAAGCACCTAAGGTCCTCTCACTTAGAAGCTTAGTTATTTTTCCCACTTCATTTTCAAGGTTCTAAAAAGAGGCTTGAGTGTTTCTATTACTTGCCTCTTGGTTTTAAAGGGAGTTTTTATCGACTGGATAAATTTCTTCATCATCTCTTTTAAGCTACTCTTTTTAGGTGGAGTGGCTTATTATTGCCCTTGTGTTGGGAGATGCGATCTTTGTTGGAATCTCAGTGGAGGATCCCTTTGTTCATTATTGTGTCTCCATGAAAGTTTAGGTGACTTCTCCACACGGGGTTATAAGTATTTGAGTAGGGGTTGTTTCCTCCCCTTTACATACCTCCCAAAAAATTGGCTTGTTCTTGAGACCCATTTGTACCAACTGAACCACCTAAGCGTACCTTGTTACACTCCTAGAAGTGGTGGCCCCCACCACAACTCTCAAAATATGAAGCTTGAGCCCTTGAGGTACCTGAAGTGAATGCATTGAATTTCCTTGTCAAAGCTTCCACTTGCGTCGATAGGGATGTCATATTATCAACGTTGTGGACACCCAATGCCTTTAGTTTAGGAACTTCTCTAGGAGAGGGAAGACATTGATAATAGAACATGGACATGTGCTCGATAAGCTCCTAGTTCTCCTCCGGCATTTTATCACCCAATATTCCACCTCTGGCTGAAATTAAATTTTTTCTATTCACATATGTTAACCCGTTGGTGAAAGTTTCAATTAATTGCCTTGTGGAGAAGCCATGATGGGGGAACTTAAGAAGTAAAACCTTAAATCGCTCCCACCCCTCATATAGTGACTCTCCCTCAGGTTTGATGAAAGAGTGTATCTCATGTCTCAACTTTGCTGTCTTGGCGAGTGGAAAGTACTTTTCTAAAAATGCTTCTGCCAGTTGTGCCCAAGTTGTGAAATGGCTTACAAGGAAGGATTTAAGCCATTTCTTTGAGTTATCCCTAACAAAAAAATGTAAATAATCATAGCTTAATTGTGTCCTTAGTCACCCTATTCATCTTAAATGTATCACAAATCTCTACAAATTCATCGAGATGGGTGTGAGGATTATCATGGGCTAGTCTCCCATACTAACATGAGTTTTATATCATCTGAATGGTGGCTAGTTTAATTTTAAATTTATTCACTTCAACCCCCGGCCTCCTAATAGGACCTCCTACATCACTTAAATCAGCCCGTGTAAAATCTTGCATCATCCTTCGTACTAAAGCTCTAACTCCTTGAAA
>CAOJBK014365810.1:0-11108 GCA_948294925.1 Codiaeum variegatum | reverse complement strand
TGATTCTATTCTTCTAAAAAAAAATTTTAAAATATTATTTTCCAACACAGACTAAGATTTGATTTCCTACTTCTTTCGATTTTGGTTTGTGTTTTCTTTATTAAACACCTTTTTATTTAGCCATTCTCTTTGATTTTTTTTTGTCCTTTCTATATATAACTATGTCAAAAGAAATTGCTGAATGTATGACTGAACTAAAAACCTTCATAAACTTATGTGAACGTATGAGACATGATGTGAAGATACAATATAGAGGTTTGATTGAGCGATTTGATAAATTGGCAACACATCATCATGAAGAACAAATTTATAATCAAAATCATACAAGGGGAATATTAAAAGGCATTGATGAAAATTCTAAAGGGAGCTATGAATATAGAACTTCTAAAGTACATATGAGAGATAAAATTTTCCTAGAAATTTATGAAGAATATGGGTCTACAATAATGGCTAAGAAGAAATTTAAATCTCATCCATCAAAGGAAAATGAGGTAGAAAAATATAATAAGGTTGAACAAATAATTTTCTATCCAAAATAGTATACTTCCGCAGCATATGACTGGAGTGATGCAAATATTGAGCAAATTAATCATATAAAGGAAGTCACTATTGAAGAATTCATTTTACCTTTAGAGCATAATAGAGGAGATTATTTATTTAAAGAAGAAGAAATTGGTTTTGAAGTTATTCCTACATTGGAGATTCATTGGGAAATCTTAAATAAAGATGACAATCACAACATGTCAACTTTGGAAGATGCAAGTGACCATGAGCAAGTTAAAGAATGCAATGAAATTTTTTATGGCTACATGTTACCTATTGGTAATCCTCGTCTCATTCATGAAAGTCAAGATTTGAGAACTAATCATTTTGAAGAGAGAGGGAATGACGAGAACCTAGGAGCCATGCACAAAGACCTTAAGTGTGTGCAACATAATGATTTTAAGAAGGTTCTTCAACGATGTCCTTTTTAGTAAAATAGCTTACAAAATGGATCATTTCAAATAATATTCATATTTAGTTTATTTGGTACCAAGAAAAATGCAAGCAAGAGGAATACGCGGTTGGTTGAAGATTCATACAAGTACATTAGAGGTGTTTGGGTTGTGAGTTTCAAGTTTGGTTCTAATTGAATTCAAGGAAGTTTTAAGGACTTAATCAATCTATTCAAGCCTAATGTCAAGATGAAGAATCCTACCTATAATTATGTTCAATTTATTTTGTTGATTTTATTATACTTTGAATTATGGAACTCGAGGTTTGAACCAATAAAGAAAGATTCATGAGTGTTTTAGAGAAATTTTAGAATTTTCTAAAAAGTTAAAGTCAAACTCAGCAGTCAAAAAGTCAATGGTCAAAAGGTTAATCCTCTTTGAAAACAAGAAAGACTACATGTACTTCACCTAATTGGAAAATAAGTATTTTTCTAAATTGGAAAAGGATTTATATTTCCAAGTTGGTGGAAGATTTGACTTTTCCAAGATTTGTTTTATTTAGTTAATTTCTTTTAGAATAGGAATAATTATATTTTTTATTTTTCATGCTATGGTTTTAATTACTCTTTAGGTAGGTTTCCTTTCTTATTACTTATCATAATTGTAAAGGGAATTCTCCTTATAAATACCACAAATTCAACCTAGCTCCAAGTTAATGGTCTAATTATAAACTTTTATGAAATAAAGTGAGAATTATTTTCTTTACTTTGTTCTTTGTGAAATTACAAATTGTTTGTATTGTTTTCAATATTCTACCTTGTCAAAACAATTACAAAACTTGTTATTAAGCTTTTGAAATTGTGAGACATACATTCTTTTATAGTTAAAGTTCTTGTTTCATCTATAAACAAGGGTTTTAACTCCAATAATTTTATTACCTACTACTTTAATGATCCTTGGCAAAGTTCTAAACGTATTGATTTGGGTTCTACTTCAATCTATAGATAGGGATCATATCACTCTTCAACTATAAGGGGATATAAGTAAGCAAGTGAAACTCGACCTTTTAGTTTAAGAGTGTAGTTAAAAGTAAACCAATTTTAAGTTATAGTAGTAGCTGAAGGCATTTCTATGATAACAACATATGAAAAACATCTAAGTGGCTCTTAGAAAAGCTGAATCTGGAACAAGTCTTCCAAAAAAATATATTTTGGAACCTGCCTCTTCAAGTTCTAATAAAAGAAAAATAACAATATGATTATGTGAATTGAAAATAGAGCATAGGCCCTTCTTACATAAGTTACAACCATAATGAATCAAGAAAAGTGAAAAAAAAAAACAGAAAACCTCTAACTATAGATTCAACAAGCCATCAGATCGTAAAAAGTAAAACTATGAAATCAATTATAATTAATTTGCATAAGCAAAATTTCACTAGTTATTCAACTTCTGATTGCAAACATGCTTTTTTTTTTTAATTGCTAAAACTACTAAATCACATCTTCATCTATATGTATCATAAAATATTCTAGATTTACCAATCATTAAGATGAGAACTGATGTTGCAACACCACTCTCTTCCTGCATCAAGGTTACATATGGATTCACTGCGACATCTTATATAACAAATTATGACATTTGAAACAAAGTTAAGTATTGGCTCCTCTTCCTGTGTGGTGTAGAGAAGATGAACAATAAAAATGAAGATTAAAAAGAATTCTCAAATAAATATATAACCATACGCTTAATGAATATAAAAAGCAAAGCCACTAACCCCATCTAGGGCCTCAACTCGAGGACAAATACAATGAATAAATTACAATTGGATAAGAGTAAATCCTATTAAGGAATTGAAGCATATGCATAGGTCTGGAATGTATATACTCTTAGGTAATGTTTGGTTGGACGTAATGAAATGTAATGCAACGTAATCAAATGAATTTTTAATGTAAATTTATACTTGAAATGCCTTTGATTATATTGTATTACACTTCATTATGTCCAACCAAACACTACTTAAGTCTCTCCTTTCCCGTCAAACTCAGCTTTTCTTTAATGTCCTTATATCCTCAGAGTATTGAAAGGATCTAGAAATACGAATCCTTCTTTAACTTTTAATGGTGATGACCTTCCAATCATAAAAACCAGAACTATAAATGGGAAATGTATAACAAAATCCACGAAAAGATCAAAACTATTAACAAAAATAAACGGTTGTGGTCCTCTATCTAAAAATCCAATATCTATTTATAATTACATGTTGGATATATTTGTGGGAAATATAATTAGTGAATATGAGTTGTAATTACATAGATTACAGCAATAGAAAATTAAATTCTATAATTATAAATTAGTTATAGAAATTACAGCAAATAAAAATTGAGATTACAACTGGAAATAAAAACTGAAACAACCAAAAATAATTTCGAACATAATTGAAATTAAAAACAGTAGAAGAATAGTAAACATAAAATTATGAACAAAACTGAGACAAATTCAGTTTCTATAGTCCTCCAAAAATTCTATAGGAAACTTTGTTAGTAATACCAATTAAAATTAACAGTAATTTAATTGAAAAAACTGTAAGGAAAAATGGTTAGATAAAACCATAAACATAACAATTTCATAGTATAATATAAAAAAGGATAAAGGAAACTTAAGGCCTAAAAGGATCAGTTTTCTTAAAACAAATTCACCACCTATTATTACTCTAGGTTTGATAAGTTTCTATTTCCCAAGATACAATGAGTAATGATTTCTTCACTCAGCAATAGCAAGAAATCCCATCGAACTTGCTACATATGAACTCAAATATAGAGAGTTTTGAGATGTAGGAGAAAATGCAGAAAAATTTTCTGTGATTTTGATATGTGTATCTGTTCTTTTCAAAGTGGAGGCAAACTACCAATTTATAGATTCATGAGTGGATTAGGAGTTTCGAAAAATTAAAGTACAATTTAATTTCTGATAGCTCTAAAAAACTGTCCCATAATGATAGGAGTTACACACTTAAATCTAGAATTTTAACTCTATAACTAGCATAAACATTAAAGTGCACGGGCTAAGATCACATCCTGACAGCCCACGCTAAACCTCTTTTAGGTCATGTGAATTTCTATTTCATTTGCCATTCTCGTCAAGTAATCGGCATGGTCAAAACCTCATCCGCACGAGCCTATACAGTCACTTTCCCAACCCATGTAGCCTGCTTCATTTTTCTAATTCCAATCTAGAGATCCATACGGCCTAAAACCATATCCTCACGAGCCCATGCCAATCAACCTTCAGGCTGTGCATATTTCTATTTCCTTTCTCTCAATTTCAAAAGAGAAAAATCAAAATTTTGGACTTGCCTAGGCCCATGGTTTTTTGGACCGACATTTGTATACGCAAAACGTGCAAGCATGAGTGGAATTTTTTAGCTTGGGGTGGTTGGGATTTGCACCCCCCCCCCCCTACGCACGTGGAAAGAAACTTTCCCCAAAGGCTTTTTATCCACTATAAAATTGAAGCCTATATATAAACCCATAAATGGTTTCATCTTTTTCTAATCTGGGATTAAGTCCCATTTCCACCATTTTGGCCATGTCAAGTGTGTAACTTTATGAGATAATTTCTCATTCACTAGACCACCATTTTGAGTGCATAATATATCATTTTGAAACTCTCACAGCATAGATTTTAAAACGTCTGAGGCCTTTTACTTTTACCTAGTGGGTCCTATTCAAAATGTGACTCAAAATAGCAAATAATCATGCTATTTTTTCAATAACCCCCCATGAATGAAAATTGGCAGCAAAATAGAACTGCTTAGTTTTGACACCAAAATAATTTTACTGGTTTGAGTTCATAGAATTGAAACCTGTATAGGATAAGTAAGTGTTACCCTTTGAACCTTCCTTTGTGAAATATATTTACTTTACTGGCTGATCAGTAGACATGATGTCCTTGAATTGTTCTGTTGTTCATGTAAACGATGATATATTACACATATAATTCTTTTCTAATGTTGTTTATTTCTCATGGTTATATTCATTTTGGCCTTGAACATCTATCTGGATGTGAAAGAGTTTCTAAGAATTGTACCATAAATAATTCCCTTTGAAGTGGACTAACTTCTCTCTCACATAGGTGATTTCTTACAAATAATTAAGAGCATAACTCAACCTCATCTTCACGGCATCACTATTTCATCACAAGAATGGACATGAGGATAAACCTCCCACACTGATCTAACTAGGTATCTTACAATCAGGTTGTCCCTTTGAACCTAGATCTTGGGATCTCCAGTCAACTAGGTTAGGTTTCCTTTGTAATAACTTTTCAACTAATGGGCATTAGTCCCATTCCCTTCGATGACTTCTTTACTAATTCTCTATTTAACCCTTTGGTTAACAGATCCGCTATATTATCCTTTGAATTTACATAGTCAATGGAAATAACTCTAGCAGAGATTAGTTTTCTAAGGGTATTATGTTTACGATGAATATGTATAGACTTACCATTGTACATGTTGTTTTATATTATACATATTGTTTTATGCCCATCCAATAGCAAATTGACTACCATAATATATGCATATTGTTGGCACTAACCTTGGCCCTTTTGGAATACCCTCTAGGAAATTTTAAAGCCATTATACTTCTTTGCCACATTTGTCTAAAGCAATGAATTTTAATTCCATTGTAAACCTAGCGATTATCGTTTGTTTAAAGGATTCCCACAACACAACTGCACCAGCTAGTGTAAACACATAGCCACTAGTAAACTTTGAGTCTTTCATATCTAAGATCCAATTAGCATCATAATGTCCTTCTAATACCGTTGGTTCTCCAGTATAGTGCACCTCGTAGTTACGAGTGTATTGTAGATACCTAAGTACTCTTACGTTAGCTTTTCTAGTAATCCACACTTGGATTACTCGTATATCTACTAAGTTTACTTATTGTTTAGGATAAATATAGTATTGTATAACTTATTAAGTATATTAGACTTCATATAGCTCTAACATACTCCACTTGAGAAATGTCTTCTCCTTTATTCTTTGATAGATGCACACTCGTATCTAGAGGTGTTATTGATACGGTTGTATCATCTTTTCTAAATTTACTAAGAATTTTATCTATATAATGAGGTTGACTTAAAATAAGTCCTTAATATTTTGATTCCCAAAATGACATCAATAAGACCCATGCCTTTCATGTCAAATTTGGGTTCAACAAATTCTTAGTAGACTTAACTCATGCTCATCAATTCTGACAATAACCATATCATCAACATAAAGATATAAAATGACATACCCATTTTCTGTCTCATTGACATAAACACATTTGTCACATTCGTTGATTTTGAAGCCACCGGTGATCATCGTATGATCAAACTTTTCATTCCATTCACCAACTTACAGACTTTCTTTTCTTGTCTAGGGACAATAAAGCCTTCAAGCTATTTTATGTAGATTTCTTCATTTAAATCTCCATTTATGAAAGCTATTTTTAGATCCATTTGATGTATTTTAAGATTGCGTAATGCTGCAATGGCAATTATCATTCGAATGGAGTTTATTTTCGTCATAGGAGAATATATGTCAAAGTAGTCAAGGCCTTCCTTTTGTCTATAACCTTTAATTACAAAGTCTAAACTTTTACTTATCAATTGTTCCATCTTCTTTCATTTTCCTTTTGAAAATCTATTTATGGCCTAATAGTTTTCAACTTGGAGGAAGGTCTACTAATTCTCAGGTATGATTTTGCAAGATGGATTCAATTTCACTTTTTATGGCCTCTTTCCAAAGAGGGTTTTTAGGTGAGGTTACAGGTTCCTTGAAGCTTTAAGGTTCACTTTCTAGTAAATAAGTCAAAAAATATGGACCAAATGATTTTTCAACTCTTTCCCTTTTACTACGTCTAACCCCAACCTCTTATTCTTCTTCATCATGTGTTTCTTCTTCTAGTGCATCTTTTTGATCTTCATCTATACTATTTTCAACACTAGTTTCATGATATCACTTTAATTCATTAGAATTATATGGGAACACATTCTCAAAGAATGATGCATTCCTTAATTTTATTATCATATTCTAGTGAATGTCTGGTATTTTAGACTCATATAGAAGAAATTGATGTGCACTATTATTTTGTGCATAACTAATGAAAACACAATCAATGGTTTTCAGTCCTATCTTTACCTTCTTAGGAGGAGGTATAACTACTTTAGCTAAACACCCCACACTCATAGGTATTTATAAGAAGGGACTCTATTTTTCTATAACTCATATGGGGTTTTCTCTTCTTTCTTTTGGGGTAACTTATTTAAAAGATAATTTGCTGACAACACAGCTTCACCCCACATATTCTATGGTAAACTATAACTAACTAGCATTGCATTCATCTTTTCTTTTAAAGGGTGATTCTTTCTTTCAGCAATCCCATTTGATTAAAGTGAATAAAGAGCTGTGATTTGATGTATGATTCCATTTTGCTCACAAAAATCTTCGAATGGAACAACATATTCACCACCTCTATCACTCCTTAACTCTTTTATTTTCTCATTAAGTTGATTCTCAACTTCATTTTTATAGAGAACAAATTTCTCTATGACTTCATCTTTACTTTTCATTAAATACACATGATAAAATTTTGTGCTATCATTAATGAAAGTGATGAAGTACTTGTTACCACTTCTTGTTTGAATTGATTTGAAATCACACACATCAGTGTGAATCAAATAAAGTGGTGATGTTACTCTTTTAATTGTTTGAAATGATGACCTTGTTAGTTTTTGCCTCAACATAAGTTTCACACTTATGTTTTAAATTAAATTGGAAGTTGGAAATATGTTTCATGTTAATTAATTTTTGCAAAGTATTATAATCAACATATCCTAATCTACTATTCCATAGATTAGATAACTCAAGTAAGTAAATAGAAGAACCATCTTTGTTATTATTCAATTTTGGTTTGATAATCATTACATTGAGCTTTAAAACCCTTTGAATCTCATACCCCTTTCCCACATATATTCCAGTCTTAGACAAAACAACTCTATCAGACTCAAATACCATCTTAAACCCATGCTTTATTTAGAAGTGATCCAAAAATTACTTCCTTCGGATCTCTGGTACATATAGTACGTTGTTCAAAATCAGCTCCTTGCTAGAGGTTATCTTCAAAATCATCTTTCCTTGTTCTTCAATTTCAGAAGTGGCATAATTTCCCATAAATAGATTTTCTCCATCGTTCATAGCCTCAAATGAAGAGAACATTCCTTTGTCGGAGCACACATTCCTAATAGCTCCAATGTCAATCCACCATGACTTTAGATTGGAATCAAGCAGGTTGACTTTAGAAATCATGGAACAAAGGTTGCCATTTGAGACATCATCAACTATGCCTTCCATAGCATTTACCTATAGATTTCTCTTTAGCAATCTACAATCTAAAGCCTAATGACCCTTCTTGTCACAATTGTAGCATTTCCCTTGGAAATTGGCTTGCTTTTTGGGGATTCCTCCCTTAGTCCCAAATTGGACTTCTTGTTGGCCTTTTTGCTTTTTTACCCATGTTCCACCACATTGGCCTTAGCCACAGCAACATTGCCTCTCCTTTCATCCATTTTGTTATCTTCTTCAATTTGAAGTTTAACAATCAGCCTCTCAATGTTCATCTCCTTATGTTTGTGCTTCAAGTAGCTCTTGAAGTCTTTTCAAGTAGGAGGCAGTTTCTCAATGATTATTGCCACTTGAAAAGTTTCATTCGACATCATTCCTTCAGCAAGGATTTTGAACAGAATGATTTGTAACTCTTGTACCTGACTCATTACAGTCTTAGAATCTACCATTTTATAATCTAGGAATCAGCCTACAACAATTTCTTAGTGCCATCATCCTCAGTTCTATATTTATGCTCTAAAGACTCCACAATTCTTTGACAACTCTTTTCCCTATGTATAAATTATACAAGGTATCAATAAGTCCATTCATTACATAGTTTCTACATAAGAAATAAAAAATGGTGCCAAACGTTAATTGCCGTAGCAACTTAAACGTTAGTTTCCCCCTTTTTAGGCTTGGGAGCATCTTCCGATAAGAACTTTGCAAGGTTCAACGTTGTCAGGTAGAAGAACATCTTCTACTACCATCTCTTGAAATTTTGTCTATTAAATTCTAAGGCCTTTCCACATGATTAATCTGAATTTACACAGCTGCTGGTTCTTTCACCACAAAGGTGACAACAGTAGCAGCCATAGAGGCATTCACCACAAAAAGTGTTCACTATAGAGGTGACATGAGGGATTTGTCCATCTAATTCAATTGTCATTTCACTAAATTTGTTTTAAGATTATGGGAAATATAATTAGTTAATATGAGCTGTAATTACACAAATTACAGCAGTAGAATATTCATTTCTATAATTATAAATCAATTACAGAAATTACAACAAATAAAAATTGAGATTACAACTGGAAATAACAACTTAAACAGCCAAAAATAATTTCAAACAGAATTGAAATTAAAAATAGTAGAAGAACACTAAAAATAAAATTAAGAACAAAACTGAGACAAATTCAATTTCTATAATCCTCCAAAAAATTCTACAGGAAACTTTGTTAGTAACACCAATTAAAATCAACAGTAATTTAATTGGAAAAACTATAAGGAAAATTGGTTAGATAAACCATAAACAGAACAATTTTATAGTATAATATAAAAAAGGAGAAAGGAAACTCAAGGCTTGAAAGAATCAATTTTCTTAAAGTAGATTCATCACCTACTATTGTTGTAGGTATGATCGCTGTCCATTTCCCAAGATACAATGACTAATGATTTCTTCGCTTAGCAATAGCAAGATATCCCGTCGAACTTACAGTATATGAACTCAAATAGAGAGTTTTGAGGAAAATATTGTTGAAAAATTTTCTGTGATTTTGATATGTGTATCTGTTCTTTTCAAAGTGAAGTAAGACCACCAATTTATAGATTCATGGGTGGATTAGGAGTTTCAGAAAATTAAAGTACAATTTAATTTCTGATAACTCTAAAAAACTATCACATAATGATAGGAGTTATACACTTAAATCTGGAATTTTAACTCTGTAACTGGCATAAATAGTAAGGTGCATGGGCTAAGATCACATCCGCACGCTCATGCCAAACCTCTTTCAAGCCGTACAGATTTCTATTTCGTTTGCCATTCTCATCCTGTAATTGGCACGGTCCAAAACCTCATCCGTACGAGCCCGTGTGGTCACTTTCCCGGTCCAGGCGACCTGCAAAAATTTAGGCTTGCCTAGACCCATGGTTTTTTGGACCGACATTGGTAGATATAGGACGTACGGGCACGGGTGGAATTTTTGAGTTTAGAGTGGTCGAGATTTTTGAGGCTATGGTATGTGAGCAGGGTTAGGGATTTGTTTTTAAATAATAAAGAATCAATCGATGTGAAGGGAAATTATGAGATTGAGACCGTACTAGTAGTTTGAGAAACTCTTCTTTACCAATTTTGCATTCCTGAGCTCTAACCTTAGCAATTTCAGCCTTCAATTTCATACATTCTCCATGATTGCTTTATTTTGAGTTCATCTTTTCTCTATTTCTTGAGTTGCATCAGTTCCTCAATGTTAGAAACAATACAAATGAAGTTTAGGGCTCTGAAAATGGATTAAGAGAAGTTCAAGATTTCAATGGTCAGGAATGCATTGAGAGGATGCAGATTATGTACTTCAGAGAAGGATTGAAAGCTAAGGATTTGTGAACTTAAACAAGGGAGAAAATTTTGACAATAACACCTATGGGAATTAGGTTTGGGTTTTTTTATTTTACAATTGCGTTAAGGAATAGGTTTTGGGTTTTTTTTTTCTAAAATTTATTTTCCTTTCTTTAACTTTTAAATGAATATTTATAATTACTTTCAAAACATTTATAAATTTATAATTTATAAAGTAAATATGTAATTGATTAATTTGATAATAATTATTATCATAAAAATATTTATTAAATTAATAATTCGAAATAATGTTATTTCAATTCCATTATATTTTTTCATCTAAAAAATTACAAAATTCATTTTATTTTAAATATAATTATTATATGAGTCTTTATCATTTATATTATTTGATCTTTTTAATTTCTTTTTTTTATTATATATATATATATATATATATATATATATATAT
>CAOJBK014364039.1:0-14534 GCA_948294925.1 Codiaeum variegatum | reverse complement strand
GTGCATATAAAATGTTTTTCAACAAAACATGATATCTCATATCAATGGGTTTCAATCCAATTGCCTTTGAAACAAGACTTGTGCTGATAATTGAATTATTTCCCTTTCCTCCAAACTTTTATTGTTTGTTTTTACCTTGATAAGGTTCAAGCAATCAATATATGAACTATATGGAATATTAGAAGTAGAATAATTTAAAATTGTACCTTTTTCAAGGTCCATTAATCTCTTACTCATGCTATTGTCCTTAAAGTATTCTAAGTACCTTTGACAATGTACTTCTAATATCCAAAACAATGGAAACCCTTTCCTTTGCTACATGGGAAGCTTCCTTTATGGATTTCTTTATCCATACTTATTGCATAAGTTAGGAAAAATTATAGGTTCCCAACCTACCCATATAGTTTGGTCCCATCAATTTTATTCATTACTTATGCTCATTTAGTGGACGGGAGTCGTTCATGTTATCAGACTAATCATATAAAATAATAAGATTATTTTATTTTATGTGAAATGTTAATTTACAATTTGATTTGGTCTTTAATCAAAATAGTACTCCCACCAACTTGGTGAATCCTACACTTCCAAATTGGAAATGGAGATTCCATTAGGGTGAATCTCTGGTGGGTTAATTGAAATCTAGTAAAAGAACAACTCTTGTTCATCAATCCCGCAGGCTACACATTGTCTTTATAAGGATTGATTTCTTACAAGTGAATAACTCTTGTTCATCACATCTCATGTGGGATTCAATCTATTTTGCTCATAATGCTTCCAACCTCAGGTACATATTACCATTCTTGGTCTTTCACATTAGTTAAGTCAAACCCATTGGACCAACAAGTATAGTGATTTGAACATTGTATGGCTCAGGTACACATTATTGTTCTTGACATATAATGTATCCTATACTTGCAACATCTCAGGCTATACAATGAATTCAAGGAAACATGTTCCAAGATTCATTGCTCCAATGGAAAGCCATGACTTAATATTTAACTTTGAAAGATTTTTGGGCCTTATTAATTTAGGTATCGCTTTGCACATTATCCATTTTATATGCATCATATGCTTCATACATATATCTCATATACATATAAATAAAATGAATAATAATTAACATAGGCATAATCATGGACTTAAGGCCTCAATTCTCAGCAATAAGGAATGAGTAAGGGTTTTAGGTTATCAAATTACAAGCATTCAAAGATTACACTAATATTCATACTCCCACTAGGCATCTTGATAGGTTGACCTTCTTTTGCTCTTGCATCTCCACATCTCATGTGCACATTTTGTATCCTTGGTATACCAAGGTGAGATTACAAAAAAAAAAAAAAGATTGCTCATAGGCTCAAGGAATTTGAAAATACCCTAAACTAGTAATTAACTCTTAATTCCAGTCCTTTTTATAATAAAAGAATATTACATGCCCCACAAAGTCAATTGTTAAGTTAAAAGTCCATGATCATCCATTCCTGCCATGACCACCATATTACATGCATATATAACTCTTATAAATAAATATGTGATGAAAATAGCCAACCTAAATTCCCTGAGCCATGATACAGTCATATGAGGTATCCTATACGCATATGGATAAGTCTATATGACTATACAAAGAAACTTCCATACCGGTCTATACTAGTACAGAGAGTTTAGGTCCAATTCTCTTAGGACCATACGATCATATGTAACTCTTCCATATTGTTGTATCCCAGTCCAAAAGCTCAGGGATCTTATCCATTAATGTGATATAGTCATATGGAACAGAGCCCATGCAGTCGTATCAAAGGATAGAAATTAGGTTCTGCACAATAAATTGGGTGGCTTAGCGACCACTTAAAGGAAAAGTCAAGAGCTGCACAGGGGAAGTAGAGAAAATGAATAAAAAAAGATTCAATTTTTTTTTTAGAAATTTTTTGAAAACTTAATTTTTCTAAAACTCTTTTAATAAAATAGATTAGGCAATTCTCAAACTCTTTGAAACATTATCCTAACCTAGAGTTTGAGCTCAAAACGTTTTACTAAAACTCTTTTAACAAAAAGTTACAAATTTTCAAACTCTTTAAAATTTGGTTCTATGTTAAAACTCATTTAACATAGAGGGTTTAGTCATTTATCAAACTCTTTGATAAATGTCTAAACCTAGATTTGGACCCATAACTTCAACCAATGATATGATTACCAATTTATGTGTAAAACACAAATTGAACAAAGAATGGTTGGAAGTATGAAATACCTCTTGCCCTCCTTCATAAAGCTCTTTAAGTACAAAGCCTCTAACTTGAAACATACCTAGCTTTTCCCAAAATCTTGTTCTTTAATTCTCTTTAAAAAGCTTGAATCATCTCTCTTAGGTTACCCAAACTTTTAATCCTTGCTCTTTTACTTGAGAACTTGAGACTTAAGGATTGGTTTTGGACTTTCAAGCTTCTCCACACTCTTTTCTCAAATGTTAATAGAAGAAGTGTTTGTGCTTGAAGAACTCTTCTTTAATACAAACTTTCTCTCTCTATTTAGTGTGAATTTTAAACTTTTTCTCTTTAACTCTTAGAGAGTTTCTCTCTCTAACCCAAGGTAGAAGAATATGAATAGTTCTTCTTCTTTCTTTAGGTGGAGTGAGTTGTTTGGCTTAGGCAAAAAGATGATAACTACTCAACTTATATGACCATACCTTTTTCTTTTCTTTTCCATAAGTTAAGGTGGAAAAAGAGGAATGTTGTCTTGTTGACTTATTGACTAGTTAATTAATCAACAAGATTAAGGCTATAGTTAGTAGGAATCACTTTTAAACTTAAATTAACCACATCTAATGTGGAATAAGCTAACATCTAATGTAAAGCTTAATTATTTTATTTATTGCTAAAACCATTTCAATTAGTCATGCTCATTTGTATCTAATATAAACTATGACATAATTGAAATTAATCCCTTTATGAATTAAACATCGAGACATGCTACATTCTTTATAAATTTAATTACGTGTTTAATTCAATCATCATTAAAAATTAATTAAACTCTTTAATGAATAATTAATAAAATAAATATAAGCTAATGGGAATTGCTATATGGTATGTGACTTAATAGGTTCAAGTTGTAATTAGCAATGGGATAAAGAAATCTCTTTTCTTCCTACCAAATGTGTAATCCTCATCATACACTTTGTCCCATAAGTCATGAGTGACGTCTAGCATAATATACCAAGACTATCCAATTAGAAATGAATGTCGGTGATTATATCCTTGACATTGTATAGACCTCTCGATCATAATTATTATGCACTCAAATCCCTTCATTATGGATTCCTGATATTAGCTAGGGTCATGGAATTGTTAAACCCAATGTGCCATATCACATGAACTCTATCTGGTGTTAGTTCTCGATAAACCATTTCCTACTAGAAACTATTTCTAGTGAACCTTATCCACTCTGGCTAAGGATTTTGTATATCAAGAATAACCAGAAGTCATAGGATTACTTCTTTGGTTACCTAAGTTAATGAATCCTTTCTTGGTTAAACACTTATCCCAACATAATACTGATTATGGCCACCATATGCCATATACCAATGCATGATTAGTATCGGTATGTAAGCAATAACAAACCATAACCACCAATATGTCAAATAATATGTCAGCTCAAGTCTAAAGATTATATGCACAATCAGATCTAGATGATGAGATATTGACTAGTTGGTAACAACCCATGTATCCATCATCTAATGTCACTGTTCAACTTACTCATCTAATGAGTATGCTTAGATGTTGTCATGACATCACAAGTCTGTAGCATGAGACTCACTACCTCTATACCAATAAGTATCTCATACCTATCATGGATGACAATAAAGGTGATGGTCTTTCGGATTAATAGCACCCCTACCAATAGTCCTAAGACCATAAACAACCTTTAAAGTATCTGATAAAAGGCAATCTAACACTCATATTCTCAAACTCTTTGAGAATAGATTCCCTTATAGAATTCTTAAGAGACATATATATGTTCGATATAAGGAATAATTTCAGTTAAAAAACATATATACTAAAGCCAGTTAGGAATTTGTTTACATTCACATGATGAGTATAAGCTCTAGGGGATGCACTACTAACATGATGATGAGGGGATCCTGGAAAGTTGGAAATAAAATGGCTCCATTAGGAGCCTCCAGATCATCCAACTCATCCTTGTGAATGGTTGTCCTAAGGAGGATCCTTTCTAACGATACTACTGCTGAGGACATAAGTAGCATGTCGGTGAATAAACTAGAGGGACCTATTGCTATTCCAAAACTAGAAGTTGGTCCTTCTGTTCAGCCTTCGTGAGTGCCTTTTCAACAGATTGAGGTAATAGGATGGATTTAGAGGAATCAATCGTGCTTGCCCTTTTGGTGAAATACCTCAATCCATCTTATGCAAATATACATAAAGAGCATGAAAATGCAGAAGAACTCTTCAAGGTTAATGTGGATATTATACGTACATTGGTGGGCCTTAACCCAGCGAGAGATTGGCTGGAAAGGGGAGCTTGTGCCCTCAAGAATCCCAGAGAACGTATATGTATGGGGGAACCATCACTAGAGAACCTTTTAAACCAATTAGATGACCTCAAAAGGGGTGGAGTTAGATTCGAGACCTGTTGGAAATAAAAAATTCAAGTACATCTTAAACAAATAGATATTCCTCATAATTCTTTCATATATCATGTACGTATAACAACCTTAACAACACAAGCCGAGGCTGGCCCTACCTCTATCCCTAAAGGAGTTGTATGAGACGGAACCTCCACGTAAGGTTTTGAAGACAAGCCTTTCTAGCAATGGGGCCTAGGGACTGATATTATGATTGGTTTAGGTAAGATGGTTGGCTTATTGCGGGCACCTGTAGGGATATGCATGGGACTTACCTGGGAATAAAGAGGGGAAACATAGCATGTCACAAGAGCATGGCGAGATCAAAAAACCTACCTCGAGAGGGATACCTCATGAGCTGGGCTTTTAGAGATGAGGCCTTTTGACAAAGCCAAGTCAATTTTGGGGTACAAAACCCTGGAACTAATGAGAAGGCCCTATAGAGTAAAAGGAAACATGTACATTATAAAACTCCCTTCCTTCCAAAGGTAGCAAAAGTAAGGGCCAGGCGCAGGAGAGTGAGAACCCGGGAGTGGATTCCCAACCGGCAAGGGGACAAAAGATGGCCATCTTGAGGCAAATCATGACCTATAGGTTGTTAGGGATGAATGCCCTAGAGCTTGTACTTTGTATATATATTTGTAATCTTAATCCAACTTTGGAATTTAATATATAAGTTTTCATTTAAATGATTACCTTCATTTTAGTGTTTAATGTATATATGTTCCATAAGTACTATGTAAGAGAATCCATTCTCAAAAATTTTAGGAATAAGGAGACAATTTCTTTTTGTCATAGACTTTAAAGTAAGTTCACGGTCATAGGGTTATTGGTAGGAACGTCATTAATCCGGTGAGACCGTCACCTCTATTGTCATCCATGACAAGTATGAGATACTTATTGGTGTGGTGGTAGTAAGTCTCATACTACAGTCATGTGATGTCGCGACAACATGTGGACACTTATGAGATGAGTAAGTCAAACAATGAGATTAAATGATAGACACATGGTTTTATCCACTAGTCAATGTCTTAGCGTTTCTTGTAAAAGAATGTTAGTGGAAGCAAACTTATGTTTCTTATACTCAATTTGGATGACATTTTATTGATTAGAAATGATGTAGGAATGCTCTTTAGTGTAAAAATATTATTATCCTCTAACTTCTCCATAAAGGACTTAGGAGAAGCCACTTATATTCTTAGTATTCGCATTTATAAAGATAGATTAAAGAGAACACTAGGGCTTTCCTAAAGTCAGTACTTGGAAAAGGTGTTGAAGAGATTCAACAAGATGGATTCCAAGAAGGCATTGTTACCAGTATATTATGGTATCCACCTTTCTAAGAAGATGTCTCCATAGATGCCTTAAGAAAGGGAAAACATGGCCAATGTTCCATATGCTTCAGCAATTGAAAGATTAATGTATGCAATGTTGTGTACTAGGTAGGATATCACATATGATGTTAGTGTGACTAGCAGGTTTTAGTCTAATCCTGGTCCAGATCATTAGACCATGGTCAAAGCTATCCTAAAGTACTTAAGAAGAACTAAGGATTTAGTTTTAACTTATGGAGGAGGTGACTTAAGTATATATGGTTTTACAGACTCTGACTTTCAGTCATATGTCAATGATAGAAATCTTATCTCGGGCTTTATCTTTACATGTAATGGAGAAGCAATTTGTTGTAAGAGTTTTAAGTAATCAACTAGTGCAGACTCCACTACAGAGGCCAAGTACATTGCTACATCAGATTCTACAAAGGAAGCTATTTGGATTTATAAGTTCGTAACAGAATTGGAAGTGGTTCCTTCCATTCAGTCACCAGTTACTCTCTACTACAACAACAATGGAGCCATTACTCAGGAAAAGGAACCCAATTCTCCCTAGAAATCTAAACACATAGAAAGGCTTTATCATATTATTAGAGAAATCATTGGGAGAGGTGATAATGCCATGTAAAAAATAGTGTCAGTTGAGAATACAACAAATCCCTTGACTAAAACTATGAGCCAATAACAGTTAGATTATCATCTCGAAAGGAAGGGTCTTAGTTACTATGTAGTGGCTCTAGATTAGCTCTAGTGCAAGTGGGAGATTGTTAGGGTTATATGTCCTAGAGTTTGTAATTTGTATATATGTTTGTAATCTTAATCCAACATTGGCATTTAATATATATGTTTTCATTTAAATGATTCCCTTCATTTTAGTGTTTAATGTATATATGTTCCATAAGTACTATGTAAGAAAATCTATTTTCAAAGAGTTTGGGAATATAAAGACAGATTATTTTTGTCATAGACTTTAAAGTAAGTTCATGGTCATAGGAATATTGGTAGGAACGTCATTAATCCGAAGAGACCGTCACCTCTATTGTCATCCATGACAAGTTTGAGATACTTATTGGTATAGAGGTAGTAAGTCTCATACTACAGACATATGATGTCATGAGAACATGTGGACACTTATGAGATGAGAAAGTTAAACAGTGACATTAGATGATAGACACAAGGGTTTTATCCACTAGTCAATGTCTTATCATCTAGATCATAATTATGCATATAATTCTTAGACTTAAGGTGGTATGTTATCTAACATATTGGTGGCTATGTTTTGTTACTACTTACATATTGATGCTATCCAAGTATTGGTATATAGCATATGGTAGCAATAATTAGTGGTATATTGAGATAAGTGATCTCCAATAAATGATTCATTAACATGGGTAAACAAGGAAGGAATCTTATGACTTCTGGTTATTCTCGATTCACAAATCCTTAGCCAAGGTAGTAAAGATTCACTAGAAAGAGTTTCTAGTAAGAATTGGTTTATCGAGCTAAGATCGAAAATCCATAATGTAGGAATTCGAGTGCGCAATTATGATCAAGAGGTTCATACAATGTCAAGGATTCAATTATTGGCATTCAATTCTAATTAGGTAGTCATGATATATTATGCTAGACATCATTCACATCTTATAAGACTAAGTATGGATTGTGGATTGCATACTTGGTGGGAGGAAAATAGTTTTCCTTATCCCATTACTAATTAGAACATGAACCTAGCAAGTCACACACCATAAAGTTATTCCCATGGCATGGAATTAAATCATATTGATAATTGATTAAAGAGTTTAATTAATTATTAATGATGATTGGTTAAACTTGAAATTAAATTTATAAAGATGATAGCATGTCTTGAAGTCTAATTTTTAAAGGGATTAATTCAATTATTTCATAGTTTGTATGAGAAATAAATGGGTATGACTAAATTGATATGGACCAAGGTTAATAACAATTAATATACATGAGATGTGATTAATCATTGGTCAAAGTGATTCTTAATAATTACTTGTGCTAATCGAGTTGATTAATTGACTAATTGAATAGTCAATTGGATACTAGCATAAGTAACCCTTCTTTCCTCTAACTCTTCCTTAATTTGAAGAAGATTAGCTAAAAGAGGTAAGTGTATAAAGAGTGTGTCTTACCATCTTTTTTATGAGAGATAAGAAATCTCATCACTATTCATCTTCTTCTCCATCAAGCTAGAGAGAGAATCTCTCTAAGAGTTAGAGAGAGAAAGTTGAAAACACCACACCACAAGATAAATTTGAGTTTGTTCTTGAAGAAGAGTTCTTCAAATAAAAACTCTTCTTCTAAACCTTTGTGAAAGGAGTGTGATGAGTGATCAAAAGGTCCAAAACAAATCCCCATTATCAAGGTCTCAAGTAGAGGAGCAAAAACCACATTTAGGAAACCATGAGAGAAGGGTTTAAGCTTCTTAAAAGAGGTAAAGAGATACAAGCCTTCGGGAAAGCTTCGGTGTGTATCAAGTTAGAGGCTTTGCACTTAAGGAGTTAAAGGAAGGAGGGAGCTAAGGTATTTGATACTTCTAATACTCTCATAAGTCATAATTATTTTTTTACACAATAATTGGTTAAAGAATCCTTGAATGAACATATGGATCCAAACCTAGGTTTAGATGTTCGTTAAAGTGTTTTATGAACAACTAATCCATCTATGCTAAAAGGGTTTTAGCATGGAAACTTGTTTTAAAAAAGTTTTGAAAACCAAAAACTGAGTCATATTGGATTTTTTATTTCAAGCTTCTCCTACGCGGCTCATATTCTCCCTTCATAGGTAAGACTGGTAAGACTTAGGAAGGCAACCCGATTGGGAGTCAGAGGATTGATAGTACTTATAGTCCCACAGACTTCAAATTCATCATTTTTTAAAATTGGGGAAGGGATATCTTTTCTATAATGGAAAAAAATGGAGTAGATTTGACTCGGTACAGCCTAACGATACATCCAATACCAATGATCTGTGCTTATAATGCATTGATATATCTATACTCTAGAAAGCTATACAGGCAATGACAAACACGGGTTAACTAGGGGTTTTATAGGGGAAGAAAAAAAGGTAGATTTAGTTTGAAAGGGAGACAGATTAGATCCCAAATCCATTAGATGCGCATAAAGGCATGAAAGGGTACACATTAATGTTAATGCCAGTAGGAATTCTCTCTAGAATCAGACCTTTTTATCAATATACTAACCTTAGTTTGGTGAGGTTAACCTTGTGCCTATGGGAATGATTGTTAACTTGGAATATGCTTCTTGAGCCATTTCTAAAGGTCGATAAGGAGGAAGCATAGTGGGAAGGTATGAGTGAATACCAAATTAGCCCATCACTTTATGGCTTATAAGAGTTGTTGTTTAAAGGAAAGAGAGAAAGAGGTTTCTAGGAAGGAGGACACGAATGCCTAGAATTGGTTGTTTGCAAATAAAAGGAAGTTTCTCAATAACTGGTGCAAGTGCTCTCGTTCGAGCACCCGTGGTTGACTTTTTAATGAATACCTTATCTTCAGCAACTTAGAACTCGTCAAACTCTTCTCTTCTTTAACCTAAAAGCAAAGGTTGCATCAGAAAACATGGGTTCGGTTTGCTTAGAAGTAGAAAGCCTAGAAGAGGCCTAAAATTCATAAGGAATAGGCACTATACTGACACTCTAAGGTTTGGCATTTTCTTTTACTAACTCATTTTATGTGCTTGATTAGATCTACAAACCAAATGTAATAAATGAGAAGGTGCGATGAAAAAATCAGTCTTACTCGAATTTGAGGAAATCTCACTTTCTAAAGAGCTTACTAAGCTTGAAGGACCAGTTTAAAAATATAAGATTAGTTGTACTCAGACTGACTAGATATATCATAAGAAAGGAAAGAGTCTCTTATGCCCAAAGACTCCCATGTTGGTTGGAAAAAGCAAACTGGTGTTTCGAAGAATTCACTATCTTTTTGAAGCAGATAGTTTACATTGCTTATTCTATAGATATTGTAAAAGCCACCTCATGTTTCCACTTTATTTTCATTACGAAGATATATCATGTCAGGACCCATTGCTCAAACTGAATGACACCAACATTATGAAAGTTCCTGGATTGTGTGAAATAAGAGTAGTACTAAGGGCACCTTATGATTTCATAATAAAAAATGGAAAATTGGCTAGAGAGATTCCATATGGTCAAAAATTCATACAGACACAAAAGGGTTCAACAGGAAAGTCATTTTGATCCAATCCATTCTTGGGGTTAAATAAAGACAAAAAATGATATGTCATTGACCTAGCACAACAAAGCACTCTTTGAGGGCATGGAATGTCTAATTTTTTTATCAAAATCTCAACAGTAATGTCTCTCTTAGATTCTCTGGTCGAAATACGGGAAAACTCCATTCAATTCTCAATGGAAACTCCATTTTATGAATTCTCCCAAGAACTATAGGACCATTTCAAGACCCTCAAACATATTCGAAGGTTCAATGTGACTATTGTTACTTTAGCTAACACACAAGATGAGACTTTACCACTATGGAGCGGCTTCTTTCAAAAAGATGAGGCGATCGGTAGTGAGTCGGAGAAGCAAAATATATGAGATCACAAATGTAGATTGCTCGCGGATAAATATGGGAAGGGTTTATAAAATAATTATGTAAAGACCCTATTAGTGATATACGGGAAAAAGATCATTATAAGTTGTCTACATTGCCAAAAAAGATTTCATTTCCTTTGCTCTCATTCGGCTCACTCCCACATGTCTTCTTCCAACCATAGTGAACTTTAAGAAAGATCCTTCATTTCATTATAGTTAGAACCTCATTGACCTTCTTTGGAAGTTACTAAAAACTAGGGTCTCCGCTAGCTTATCCTTTCCCTCCCTCCCAAAGTCAGTTGGGCTGAAGAAACCCTGTGGAAATCCTACCATTGATAAAGAGATCTCTCTCTCCCTCCCTTTTTGGTGCCAAAAACTTGTCATCCTTGCCAGGGTGCATAAACATGTGTCTCAATCTAATGTTAATAAATATAGTGCCCACTTAGCCTCTTTCCTTTCGGTCAGCAGCTTCTCAATCACTTCAAGGGAATCTCTCTCACATTTGATATCATACCGAATCACAAAGAAATTAACTCCATCTCACCACTTCACTTATAGATATACAACAAATCTTTACTGAACTATCACTCCTATCTTCAAATAAAAAAGTTCTGGAAAATCCATATTGCCTATTTAAAGAAAGGGCTTCCCGCACTAAGAGTGGCCAAACTATTATATATATGCGAAAGATACTCGAGATTGTTCAGGTCCATCCCAATGAGCATAGAATATAAAACATCATGTGATGTCTTTCCTTATGGTAGTACAGTATTTACTTCATTCAATAATGGTTGTAATTGGCTTTCTATTATTTGTTCTTGAATGGTCTCATACATGGATTCACGTACTCATTCTTTGTAATTAGTACTAATAATCCCAAATGGATTCGAACGAGTCACCAGATGAAGCCGACAAACTTACCAAACCAAAATAATCCAAATTACTAAGAGGAATGCTAAAGTCGGGTTCTGTCTTAGCTCGATTACAAAATTTAAGACTAGATCAGTAAAATTTTGGTTCATTTCTCTTTCCTATAGTGATAACTCTTGCTCCCCAATAAAAAAGAATGAGGGGAGACTGATAGAAAACATTGGTTTATTGTTGACCAACAAAAAGTATGGTATATTGCTCGAGATGGGCAAGGCTTAAAGAATTAAGTAAGTAAGGGCAAACAAGAAAGACATATGAAGTCATTACAAAAAAGAAGATTTTGATACCTAACCAATGATAAACAGATTTGTTGAAGTTTCTCCCTCTTACCAACCAAAATTAGTTCGTTATCATACTATCCCTACATCTTCTTAATTAGAAACCACTGGAAGAGTGCCTTCTCATCCTCTAAAATAAACTTTTTGGGAAGACCATCACTTCCTTTTTTAGAGACAAAGAGTTGGTATATGTAATCAATGTGATTTTCTAATTTATCTAATAAGAAAATATTCATCTCACTATCAATACAATTTTTTTCTAAAAGCTTAGATGTCATTTTAACAGGTCAAGCTCTTTTATAGCCTAATTAAAAAAGTGATTGTAGTTTATATTTCACTAAATGCCTTTTGGCTCTGAGGTCTTTTTCATTCGACAAAAGTTGGGAAGGAGTTCATTGCCTGGGAAGGCCTAGAATCTTTTAGTGATGAGAAAATCTTCCTTTTAGGAGATAACATTTAGTATTTCCTATTCAGTTGAACCTATTTATCAATACATGGTAAGTGAAGAAAGATTATAAGATAAGAAAGTCCCATTCAAATCGTACGCTTAATCAAGAGACAATCAACTGCTTTCCCTAGCGCGAGCATCTTGATCCCGAACTCACAAGAGGTGTGATCTCGAAAGTGCTAAGCTACCCTTTCGGGTCCCAGTCCCACTCTGGTATGGGCTCCATATGCTTGAAGGACCGCTTCCCCTTTCTTTACATTACATGAGAGGGCCTTGCCATTTTGCTTCCTGTCCACAAATGTAGGAACTAGCTTAGCCACATATTAATAGTAAGGAGTAAGCAAAAAAGAAAAAGTGACGCACGATTGGGATTGTTCGGATTGTTACAAACTCTAGCAGATGGTTTGAAATTGATTCTACAAGAAACTATTTCACCAAGTAATACTAATTTCTCCCTTTTAGAATGGTTTTACTGGCTACATTTATGTTAAGTCTGGTCTTTCGGGCCATTGTACCTTTTGATTATGTTATGGTATTATAAAGTTCGAACATAGGGCTACTTTATTTGTTTGCCATATCTTCGCTAGGTGTTTATGGAATTATTATAGCAGGTAGATCTAGTAATTAGAGGGTGACCATTCATTCACCTATGATACCAGGACCAATAGATCAAACATTGGTTTATGGCACAGGTGTTGAACGATCTACTCTACACAGGTGTGGGCTTACAAGGGCTAAGGGGTATTTTTATAAACCCTTTCTTTTATTCATCAATAGGGCTTTGGTCGGCCACTTTTTTGGGCCAAGAACAATAAGTCTTTATACAAATAAATAAATAAATAAATAAATAAATAAATATATATATATATAAAGAAAAAGATTCACTATCTTTTAAAAAGCTATTCTTCTCTGTCAACCCTACTAAGGGCCTATAGGTTCGCCTACTTGACTTTTGAAAGATAATGGGGTTATTCATGTTAGTAATGTATGCTCTAGAGCTTACACTCAGCATGTGAAAGTAAATGAAAACCTAACTGACTTTAGTATATATGTTCTATAAATGAAAACATTCCTTTTATCGAACTTATGTATGTCCCTTAAGTATTTTGTATGGAATCTATTCTCAAAGAGTTTAAGAATATGAGTGACAGATTTCCCTTTATTAGATACTTTAAAGGTTATTCATGGTCATGAATTCGGGAGACCATAACCTCTATTGTCATCCATGATAAGTATGAGATACTTATTGGTACGGAGGTAGTTAGTCTAATGCTACAAACATGAAATGTTGTGACAACATGTGAGCATACTCATGGTATGAGTAAGTTGAACAGTGATGTTAGATAATGGATACATGGTTTGTTACCAACTAGTCAATATCACATCATCTAGATCATGATTTTGCATATAATCCTTAGACTTGAGGTGACATATTATATGGCGTATTGGTGGCTATGGTTTGCTACTGCTTACATACTAATGCTAGTCATGCATTGGTATATGGAATGCGATGGCCATAAGCAATGATATGTTGGGATAAGTGTCCAACCAAGAAAAGATTCACTAACTTAGGTAACCAGGGAAGGAATCTTATAACTTATAGTTGTTCTTGATATGTAAATCTCTAGTCATAGTGGATAAGGTTCACTAGCAAGAGTTTCTAATAGGAAATTGGTTTATTGAGAACTCAAATTGGATAGAGGTCATATGATCTGGAATGTAGGATTTGACTATTCCTTGACTCGAGCTAAGATCGGGAATCTGTAATGAAGGGATTCAAGTGCACAGTAACTATGATCAAGAGGTTCATGCAATGTCAAGGATATGATCATTGACATTCATTTCTAATTAGGTAGTCGCGATATGTTATGTTAGACGCCACTCACGAATTATGAGACTAAGTGTGTAATTCGGTTAACACACTTGGTGGGAAGAAAAGAGTTTTCTGTATCCCATCGCTAATTAGAACAAGAACCTAGTAAGCCATAAACCATATAGCAATTCCCATTAGCTTGTATAAATCATATTAATGATTAACTAAAGAGTTTAATTAATTATTAATGATGATTGAATCAAACATGTAATTAAATTTACAAATATGTTAGCATGTCTTAATGTTTAATTCATAAAAGGATAATTTTAATTATGTCTTAGTTTGTATGAGATACAAATGGGTATGACTAATTGAAATGGTTTTGGACAATCAAAGAAAATAATTAAGCTTAACATGAGATGTTAGCTTAATCCACATTAGATGTGATTAATTAAGGTTTAAGGGTGATTCCTACTAACTAAAGTCCTAATCTATTTGATTAGTT
>CAOJBK014362832.1:0-10507 GCA_948294925.1 Codiaeum variegatum | reverse complement strand
ACTCAACTAGTTATTAACTTGTCTTGCTAGCTACTAGCACTATTTATGGTTTCACTTTTTAGATATCTCTTTGTATAATACGAAACCAGCAAAATATGTAAATAATTTTCGAAGTCCCTTTTTTTTCTTTTTACATATTTTTCTCATGAGTGCACAATATTTTCGTATTTGTTCCATTTCTTAAGAAAATAAACCAAGAACTTAGGTTCTAGCTTTAGTTTCTTAACCTAACT
Source organism: Codiaeum variegatum (assembly GCA_948294925.1). Taxonomy (NCBI): domain Eukaryota; kingdom Viridiplantae; phylum Streptophyta; class Magnoliopsida; order Malpighiales; family Euphorbiaceae; genus Codiaeum; species Codiaeum variegatum. The sequence goes on along the minus strand of CAOJBK014362832.1, from coordinate 10,274 downwards.
TATGCTTAAAAAAAGGACTAGACACTCAATAGTGACTAAAGGCCCTAGAACCTAGTCGTGGGAACTGTGCAAAGTGGACTCCCACTATCAATCACTATGTGCTAAGTTTAACCAAAAACCAAATGCAAATGTGAAAACTCGTATCTATGTGAATGAATAAAAAATATTTCCCGAATTCCTATCAAATTGTAAGTAGAACTTGCATTGTGTTGTGCTTAAATTCACTGTTCCTATTCTTAGGCATTCAGACATGATAAAAAATGAACAAACATACAATCATGCAAATCGATCAATACAGTTCACCTCTTATACTTAAATCACACATTGTCCCCAATGTATGTAAAAATAATAAAGATAAGAGAAGAGAGATGAAGAGTACTGCTCTGAGAATGGAAGGTGTGCAACCTTCCTTACAATTACAATCCGAGCTAAAGATAGATGAGAAGTGCTACATAACAAGGTTAGAATTGGTTTCACATCTAAACCACCAAATAATAACAAGCCAAGATCAGTATAAAATAAAAAAAAATAAATAAAGATAAAAGCAAATATCCAAAATAAATAAAAAATGTAAATCCGACAAGATAAAAATAAGAAAAGATAAAAGAGTAAAGATGAGAAATCAACCACCTCGATTAGACTGTCTGGCTCAAAGAATCAGTGTTGCCATTATCCTCATCACCTTCGGACTCAGACTCCTTTCCTAGCTCAGGACTAGAGTGGGAAGTTGTGGTTGGCTGGCTTCTTGAAAGTTTGTGGGTCTCTGGCTTCGAGCCCTCTAAGTCCATAATACGAGGCCCTGAAGATGCAATGCCATGGCGACAAGTAGCTGATGGCATTGAAGAGGAAGCACCCAGATCTCCTTGAGTTGGGGCCATCGAAAGGGCGAGCAAGCTAAGGCTGTCAAGCGGTGAGGTAGAACAGTGTGGGTTCTTCAATCTATAGTGGTTGATGAGCTTATGCAACACCTTGGTAATCCATGAGCACTGGCAACGTTCCTCAAGTAACTCCTCTAGGATGTCATGCTGCTAACATAGGAGGCACTCGACATCAGCTTGAATGTGCATCATGCTTTCTTCCATGATAATTCAAAGAACATCTCTAGGAGAAGGCTCTTCCTCCTCCTCCCCTTCGGCTAAAGAAGATTATAAATCACCACGCGGCATAGCTGATAAAGCTCCCTTTTTCTGACCGTTCCTCTCATTTAGCATATTATTTATGCAAGCCTTATCAAATAACAGAGTGGGGCCATCGATAGTCATATCTTTTATTTAATCAATGACCCCCAAATTGTAGGCCAAACTTGTGATATACAATCCACCATGTAGACACCCCTTTTTAACTGTTGTGGCTTGATCATGCAGCATGCATAATAGGGTCTCCGCCACATTCACCCTGATGTCCTTATACATGCAGTACAGAAGGAATAGTTGCATTTTGTTCACATGCCCTGTTGATTGTGACCAGGGAGAAATGGAACGCCTAAGAAAATAGTGTACATAATGAAGGGTCAGTTCCTTAAAGTTTAGGGCTTTTCTCACTACAAATTTCTATACCCCATTTACCAATTACTCCCAACATTATTTTGGCTCTGGAATAGCCTAACTAAAGTCTACCTCTATTGTAATGTAGTCGGATGAATCAACCTCATTCCGCGTATAAAGCCCAAAGTCGACTGCCAAATCATAAATGCTCTTTAGAAAATCTGTACCCCCTAGCCGGAAAGATATAACCTTCTTATTTTTGTCGGGTTATTTCTTAGTCCAGTTGAGGGTGCACAAAAATTCCATAGTGAGTTCATGGTATTTAAACTCTTGGATATCATATAGGGTCCTCTACCCCAACTGATTGAGCATGAACTGTAGATGGTGGCATTCTGACATGTTTGCTAAAGCGCTCCAGTCATGTACATAATTAGCTAAAAATGGCTTATTCCTGAGGAGCATAAGCCTGTCCTTTTGCCATTGCTCTCGGAATTTGATGCATCGGTGGTTAGGGTTGTAGAATTGTTTCCCATCATGGCCTGTATCAGAATGACTTTCTGGTGGAACTAGTGATGACAGTTGAAGCAACCTCTCTATTGGTGCTTTCTTCTTAGCCTTCTTAGTTAGAGGAGAGGAGACCGGGCATTTACCAGTGGCCTTTGAAGATGAAGGTACAATACTGCCCTTCTTTGGTGCCATTATCTATACAACAATGTAAAGATGACTAAGGAAAAGATGCCATAAAAGGCTATTAGTGGTTAGTTTTCAAAAACTGACAATTCGGCATGGTAACGGCTTAGGAATAGACCATTACCAACCTACAAAAATGTAACAGGTACCTAGCAAAATAACTCGAGCATCCTACACACACATACACACACACACACACACACACACACACACACACTCACTTAGCTAATCGCCAAGCTTTGGTGTGCCATGCATAGTATTAAAACAAACCAAAGTGAATTGGGCATGTTTTAAATGATAACTCAACACAAAAAGTGTTGAATTTCGAGTGGAATCAAAAGCCCAAATCACTTTGGCATTTCATCAAGCACATGGTATGCACACATTCTAGCTATCACACATAACAAAAACAACCACTCAAACTACTCTCAAAATGTTATAAACCAAGGATTCAAGGAATTTAAGCCAATAAAGACACATAATTTCAAGAATCATCAAAGAAAAACAAAGCAATAACCCTAAACTACAAAAATAAAAATAACAAAATTTGAAGAATGCTCAAAGCAATAAACTGAAAATTAAACATGTAGACAGAATAATAAACACAAATAAATAAACAAAAATACAAAAGAATAACCTAACATGCATTGTCTAACAAAATCCTTAAAACTTACATAATCAAGAAAATTGAAAAGGAAAAATCAAATAAAAAGAATAAAAACCTCAATAAATTATGAAAATTTTGAAATTTATGCCTTGAATCCTTGTGAATTTGCAAGAAAAAATGGAGAACTTGAGGGAATTTAAGGGTTTTAGGTTTTAGGAATCATGAGAAATGGAGGATTAGGGGTGAAAAGGCTTAAAAACTACAATTTTTGTGTAGATCCCACTATTTTTTTTCTGGCCAGTATCGCAATCACAAGAAGATTGCCTGTGATTTCCCTTTTAGAACTTAGGCTCACAGGTGCCTCATGGACAATGTTCACACCCCTGAGGATTGCTCGTGAGAAATCCCCGAAAGCTTTATTTTAAGGCAGTAGCTCACTAATGGTACAGTCCTCATGCCCGTGAAGATTGGCCGTGACTGCGCAGTGAGCTGCTGTTTCACAATTTGCAACCTAAATTTTCATAGTTTTCTTTCAATAAAAAAAATTCCTTTTAAATTCCCCCTTTTTCGTACCATGTGTTTTGACACCATCCATCGTACAAAATACTTTAAGCTCCATTTTTCTTTCCTACAATAAATCTACGACCAAGTATATTATCTCTACTCATGAAAAATAAAATAAAAAAGAATTAAAACTAAAATACACAAAGCAAAGTAAAATTTCATCAGTGGGTTGCCTCCCACCAAGCACTTCTTTAACGTTATCTTAGCTGGATGTTAGCTGAGGTTTTCACTCCACCTATTATGCCTCATAAAAAACTCTATGGCACCCATATTTTCCAAGACCAACACATGTCATATCAATCGTGCCATGGAGTTTTGTGTTTAAATACTTTAAATAAGACTCTAGTATTGATTTAGGAAGACATGCCTTAGCTCATTTCTTGAGCTTTACCTCTTACTTCCTTTTTACCTTCTTGATTACTTCCTTTGTCACCCCAACCTTGGGCTTCACAACTTAAAGCTTTGAGAGTTCCTTTGTCTCAACTTCCTTGCCCTCTGGCATTTCTTTTCCCTGTTTTGGCACACACTCAACAAAAATTTTATCATTCACATTTAAACTCCCCTTTAAGCTTTAGGTTTTAACTAATGAATCACAAAAATTAACTTGCTCAAGGGATTGGTTTATGCATTGATGCTAGGAAGTTGAAAGACAAAGCTCTCATCACCCACTCTTAGGGTTATATTGGCCTTATGCAGATCAATTATGGAAATGCGCAGGGGTGTGGAGATTGCCAATGAGCCACTTACTGCTCACTGGACTAAAATTTCCCTTTGTATGCAGGGTCACAGGTAACCCTCATGCCTTTAACCATTGGCCGTGAGGTGCCAGATTCCCCATTTTCTTATGTTTTGGCTCTGTTTGCACTCTTTTTTTTTATGTTTCGCTCCATTTAGCTTTAGATCGATGATTAATCAGATATAAGTTGAAAACACACTTAAACAAATTGATTAAATGCAATTGGACTAAGATAATAGCCAAGAAATAAAGCAAAAACTAAGTATAATTGGCCATTATTAGTAGGCAAAGGCATACTCCTAGATATGAGAATTGAAGGGGCAGATGATTAGGAGGCCTTAAGCCACCATAGTTTGAGAGCGGTGTTGAGAGAAGAAATGACGAGATATGTGGAAAAGATGGCAGGTGTCAAGCCTAACCATATTCAGCAGAGGGATCAAGGAGTTCTAGATGCCTGAGAAGTTTAAACAGACACAAATGATGAAGAATGATGGTAGCTAGGATCTGAAGGCACATGTCCCTGAGTACAAACACCTTATGGAGTTGCAAACCACCAAAAAAGAGGTATTGTGTAGAGCCTTTCATAGCACGTTGAATGGGGCAGCATTGAACTGGACTGATAGCCTGCCAAGGAAAATCCCCAACCAAGGAAAATCAAACCACCAAGGAGGGAGAGATTCGACCCTTCCAAATTCACACCTTTAAATGCCAAACCAGAGGTGGTTTTCATAGCCTTCCATGATAAGGAGATCTGGAGGAGGCCAAGGTTGATCATAAGGGATCTTGAGAAGGGGGACAAATCTCAATGGTGCAAATTCCATAACACTTACGGTCATATAAATGATAGCTTTTGTTCACTCCTAGAAGAGATAGAGAGAGTGATATAACAAGGGTACCTCAAAAACTACATCAAAACAGCTGACCAAACTAGACTAGTGAACCCAATGCAGATCACACCTATAGAAGATGGAGTAATAGGAGATATCATTTGCCTCATAAGAGGGCCATAAGAGATCCCTCTCAGTGGGAATAAGGAGAAGGGGATGGCCCGAGCCCAAGAGCCATTAGAATTTTTCTTCTATAATGGTTCAAGGCAATTAGCAGGGGATTTGGCTAGCTCAGCCACTAGGAAGGCAGAAGCCATTATGATCTCGAATGTTATGGCAAACTTTAGGGTTCAAAGGATTCTCATTAATATCGATAGTTTGGTGAATCTCCTATCATAGGAAGCTTTCACCTAAATGGGCATTGAAGAATAAAAGATACAATCGCTAGAAGTATGAGTCCAAACCCTAGATAAACCCATCATTCCAGTAGTAGACACCATCAAACTACTGGTGACAGTGGAATAGCCCCAAAAGCTATAGCGGTCATGGTAATCTTCAGGGTTACAAAGCTGCATATGTCTTACATCGTGCGGCTAAGGAGGCCATTGCTTTGGGATTTAGATGCCTTAGTGAGTATTCAAAGGTGTAGGCTAACAGTTCCTCTCTCAGATCGTTCGAATTTACACATCTATAGTGACGTAGCCCTCAGAGCAATAATGCAAGTCATAAGGAAAAGGAAGATAGTATCACTGGAGCTGGAAGAGGTGAACCTAGTAGAGGCAGCCCCTTAGAATAACTAGGCATAAACTAATGGTGAAATGTATCCTACAAGAATGGAGTGATGAACTACTTCAACTGAAGGGTCCAAAGCATAATATTTAGGAAATAAGACTTGATGATGAGGAGCCTGGAAGTAGCTGGAAAGAGAGAAGTCATGGGAAAGTTTGTACCAGATGGGGAAGGCCCATTCAAAGTTAAGCAAGCCACAAGCCCAGCAACAAACAAGCTGCGAACCATGGAAGACAAAGAGGTGCCTAACACATGGAATGTACAACATTTTAAATTACACTACTCTTGATTGAAAATAAGAGGCACTCCTTCAGTTGTCAACACTTCAATGCTCGAAGTGACAAATCCTAGCTTGACTAGCAAAAGACCCTCCCAAGGGGGGCACCAAGCCTAGCTTGGTTGGCAAAAGACCCTCTTAAAGGGGGCACCAAGACCTCTATGAGATGAGGCACTAAGCCCAGCTTGAATGGAAAAAGTCTATCCCAAAGGGGGGCACTAAGCCCAGCTTGACTAGCAAAAGACCCTCCTAGGGGGCATCATGACTTTAAAGAGCTAAGGGTGACATCGAACCATAAGGAGCCAAGGATGACACCGGACCCTAAGAAGCAAGGGAGACACCAAGACTTCTAGGAGCTAAGGGTGAGAGAAAACTGAAAGGAGCCAAGGGCGAGACTCAAATCCAAGGAACGAAGGGCGAAACCAAACTCCAAGGAGCCAAGGCTGACATCGAACCCAAAGGAGCCAAGGGTGACACCGAGACTTCAAGGAGCCAATGTGGACACTAAGCCCAGCTTGACTAGTAAAATACCCTCTTAAGGGGGGCACCATGACCTCTAGAGATGAGGCACTAAGCCCAGCTTAACTGGTGAAAGACCCTCCCAAGGGGAGCACTAAGCCCAACTTGATTGGTGATAGACACTCCTAAGGGGGGTAGAAAGCCCTGCATGACTGGAGAAAGACACTCCAAGGGGGGCACCAGGCCAACTTTACTAGCGAATGTCCAAAAAGGGGCACTAAGCCCTGCTTGAGTGCCGAAAGGCCCTCCTAAGGGGGGGGGGGGGAGGGGTACTAAGACCTCTATGACATGAGACACCAATCCCAGTTTGATTGACGAAATACTCTCCTAAGGGGGGCACCAAGCCCAACTTGACTGGCAAAAGAAACTCCTAAGGAGGGCACCAAGCCCAGCTTGACTAGCAAAAGACCCTCGAAGGGGGGAACCAAGCTTAGCTTGACTGGTGAAAGACCCTAGAAAGGGGGCACCAGGTCTAGCTTGACTGGCAAAAGTCCCTCCAAGGGGGCACTAGAGGAACCAGACTGGCAAACAAAACTATAGAACAAGCACCAAGACTTAGACGACTCAAAGATGCTAAAAAGCACAACGCTACATAGAGCCTAAGGCATGTTCCAACTAAAGGCAAACAAAGGTAGAATCGTATAACAGAGATGGAAGAAAAATGAATTTTATTAAATCCAAAAATGATAGTACAAATGATAGTGCAAGTTACAATAAAGTTACAGTTACAAGTACAAATAATGATACAGCAAGCAAAGCAAAGCCCTAAGAAGGAGGAATCTGTAACGAGCTAGCTTTTTGGTTTGAAGCCCGGATCAGGGTGCTAATGGGCATTTGATCCTTAGAATTCAAACTTAAATGGCTGGAGTTAGATAACTAGAGAGGGTTCTTTGACTTGTCGTAGGTAGATTGTATCTGATCCATTAAGGAAAGTTTAGGATCATCCATTCCAATAAGATATTCGAGAAGCTAGATGTGCAGTAGAACTCCCTCTAAAACTAGGGGATTAAAGTGAGCCTTTGCCTCTTGGAACTTCTCAAAAATGGATCCTAAGGCTCATTTTTACCATTCTATGCCCTTCTAAACCACCTCGACATTATGCCATCCCTTGAAGAAATAAGACTCAACAAATTTTTAAACCTCGTCTCTCAAAATTTATGGCAGCTTATCCACTAAGGCCTCTAACTTCTTAACATTGATGTCAGCTGCCTCACTGGAATTCTGAGCCTCACTAGCCACCTTTTGTAAGCACTCCTTAAGCTCAGCATTGTCAACCTCTGTACCTTCCATTTTCTTCCTTAAGGATACATTGGCAGATTCCATGTTTTGGTACTTTTCCTGGAGGGACTCCAGCTTAGCAGCTCGAGCTCTAAGGCCTTCTTATCAGCACACAAGGCCTCTTCTTTTTCCTCAACAACCTTTTGAAGCATGGACACCTGCTTCCGCAGTGCTTCATTCGAGGCCCGGCTAGCTCTCAGCTCGCTTAACTACTCATTAAAGTGAGCAGCAACCTCCTACAGATAAGAAGATGAGGGTGAGATAAAATATCAAAGTAGTAAAAAAATTCAAGACATACAAAGCTTGATCTTGAGAAATGATCAAGCTCGGGGGACCTGAAAATCTTTCAGGAGGAAGCTGAGTTTTTCACCTTATTCTCTTTCATCCCAAAGAGTGTTCGTAGAGGCTTCTTCTGGAAGCACCGAATATAGGGCTCGCTGGAAACTGATAAAATGAAGAACATGTGGAACATCTTAATGCTAGGCTCATAAATTCCTAGTGCATAGCACACCACCTCAAAGTAGTGTAAGTCTTTGATGGAGTTGGGCATCAGCAACATGGGATTTACCTGGAAGTAGTTGAAGCACTGACAGAAGAAAAAAGAGGGAGGAAAGAGTAACCCCATGATCATGTGGTCATAGTACCGCACATAATCCCACTCCCCATTAGCCAACTCCATTGCTATATTAGTTGAGAAGATCCTAGCCTCCAAGGAAGGGCAAGCAATAAGGATGTACTCAAACATACAGTTCATGTTCTCGATGAATGCACCAAAGTTGAAAGACATGGGGGTAATATCTTTCATATACGGCCTCATCGTACTGTTTATGTAGGAAACAATATCTTGAGCCTTGCTCTACTTCTGAGCCTTCTCAACTTCAAGAAAGTGCTTCTTTTTTTTATATAGAGAAGTCATGGAGTTTTAAGCTAGAAGAATAGGAAAGGAAAAGGAGAAGACAATTGAAGAAATTAAGGAAAATTTAGAAGAACAATGAAAGCACATAACAAAAAGCAGAAATGTAGAAAGTTGAAATGAAAGAAGAAGGCACACTTTTATAGATGCCCAAGAGGCATTGAAGTCCAAAAATGAAATGGAACTTAGCGACACTTAGCAATTAGAAACAGCTCCAACCCTTATTGTTCATCATAAATATGCCAACTGATCTACCACGTGGCAAGGAATAATTGGTAAGAATAAAGGTGTCATTACTTAGAAGAGTGGAATGGTCTCATCTAGATTAGTGAAGGGCCACATCTTCCAATTCAAAAGAGACACGAGCCCCCTAACATCCCTCCATTTGAAATTCAAAATTCCAAATCACCCGCTCAAACAAGGGGCATTCTGTGCTAAGCTCGATAGGCATTCCACAAGAACTCTTTGAGCCTTTGAGTGATAACACTAAAGGAGGACTACTGATACAGCCCTACATCAATATGGTTCGACACCAACTATGGGTTTTGGGACCCTATATTAGTATGGTTCGACACCAATAAGGGGTCCGGGATTAGGCTGAGCCTTTGGAGTTTTCTAGTCACTCCTTGAACCCTCAAAACCTTTACAGATCTGGCCCATTAGCCTTTAGGGTTCATCTATCTGATAGAGACAGACTGACTACATCAGTCAGCAGCCCTTCGATCATGTCATAGTCCCATCAAGGTACATGCAAACTACCCAAAGCGGACACGTGTCCCACCTACTTGGGCTCAAACAGAAACGCTTCACAGCTACAGGGGCTTAGCCTTATAAATAGTCCTCAAATAATCTCATTCAAGTATGAATTTACACACTCACTAAAATCCACACACTCCATTTCTAAGAGCTTTCTCACAACTCCTCTATAATAACTAACTTGACCGTCGAAAGGTTTATGCCGGACACCTGTCCAGCCACCCCTGATTGTTTTTCTATCTTTATAGGTTAACCTAACCTAACTATAGGAGTTTTATACAAACTCTCTGGAACCGCTCCACGCAATAATTACATATAGAATTAGCAAAAGATTTTATTTTCTAGTAGTAAGTTTTTGAAGGACCAACATCTTTGCAGACTTGGATAAACTGCAAATTGTCTTATTCAGAGACTAGCCTCTTATATCCCCTTCGATTTACAAAAGAAACTGCCAGCCACATCGCTTCAGCTTTGGTAGAGAGAACTTATCTTGAGAAGGATTTTTTGACAAAACCATCTATGATTTTTCCCTCAGAGTTTCTAAACACATCAGTAAAAAAGATTGATCTGTTCCACTTTTTAAACTTACATTAATACTAATTTTTACAAAACTTGGTTTAGGAGGGATCCAACTGACACTTCTAGGTTGGATTTGAATATTAGACTTGTCTTGATTCAAAAGGTTATTCATCTTTCTGCAATCTTCATAGGTCATCTCTGCCATATGAATGGTATCTTCTACATCAATATGTTTGCCTTCAAATAAGAATATGTTTCTTTGGTTCCACAATGCCCAGCAATAGCAGACAGTCTTTTCTACCTCCATTCTTCCTT
>CAOJBK014362720.1:0-19798 GCA_948294925.1 Codiaeum variegatum | reverse complement strand
TATTGGCTTAACAAACTCTTTCATAAGTATCCTCTCCTCGACCATGATTCTAGGTGGATCTACTTGGTTTCTATTTCCTTGGTTTTACAGATATACAGGCTCAACCTCCCTATAGTCTACAGGTGGATCCTCTATTCTGGTGGGTCCTCCGTATTGTCTCTATTCTCTATTCCTATCCTGTGCACTTTATCAACATAAGGGATAAGTTTTCCTTTAAGAAAATTTCTCCCGTCATAAAATTCGAAAAATAAAATAAAACAAAAGAAAAGTAGTAAACTAAAAATTAAAAACATAAATAAATAAATAATGCCTAGCAAAGTTCAATTTTATTTTAAAAGAGATCCCCAACAATAGCGCCAAAAACTTGTTCACCTCAAAATATATTAACAAATAGCGAACGTAAGTATACGTGCTATTGTAGCACATGATGAGAACCCTAAGGTCGTATTCTAAGGATCTTTAAAATTTACTAAGCTTTATTAATTAGTTTCTTAAGTGCAAGTAAAAGTAAAAGAGATTGGATTTTGATTGCAAAGTAAATAAACACTTAAATGAAAAACAAACAAACAATTAATATGAATATGCAATGATATGAACAAGTCTAGAGAAATTGACAATCCATAGTCTATCCTTCATGATATTAAACTATTAATTTTATTACTTAGGTTTAACGATCCAATGTTCATTACAATCATTTACCTAGAGCTTACCCTAGTCTAGCTGTCGTATTCATAGATGTAATATAGAGAAAACATGCATCAATCAAAAGATTTAAGACTAATACTTATGAACACAATTTGTTTTAGAATCTTAATTGAATAATTCTAGGTTTAGACTTCCACTTTCGCTCCATTATCCTAACCCTTACTTAAACAAATTAGTGATCAAGAAATTTGTTTATAATCATTAATTCAATTCAATCAAGAAAAAGTTAGATATAATAATAAACTTCATAGCTATTAATCATATCAAGACTATTTCATTCTTTAATATCTAGACAAAAGCGAGTTTAGTTCACGATTGATTTAAAACTCAACAAATTAACAATAATTCTAAGACAAATCATCCTTAATACGCTTAATGCAAAGAAAACTCAAAAATAAAGTAATTAAAGTTAAGAATAAACCTCAATTAAAAGTTGAAAAATCCTAATCTCCTTGGAGAAATTCTACTTCAATCTTTAAAACAAACTAAATTAATGAAAAAACTAAAGAAAACAATGAAGAACAATTAAATCAAAATGAAACATAAAAAATCTAAACTAATTCTAGAAATTGATAAGGTTGATAAGGAGGATGGTGTGTTGTTGGTGGTTTTTTTTTTCTCTCTTTCATCCTTCAATAATCTTGTTTAAATAGAGAAACAAGTCGTTTGAAAGTTGAAAATCTCAATACAAATTTGAATTGAATTATGATTCTGAATTTGGCTTGGAAACTATTTTCTTGGAGAAATATACTTGACGCACTATTTTCTCGTAGAAATCTACTTGACGCACGACCTAATTATGAATAGGAATGGCAACGGGGCGGGTCGAGGTCGGGTTACGCCTAACCCGGCCCCGACCCGACCTCTCACCCTCGTAACCCGAACCCACCCCGTAACCCGATGGGGTTTTTTTCTCCTCCCTATAACCCGTCCCGCTCCATTCTTCCCCACCTTGACCCAACCCGCCCCGTCCCGAATAAATATTTTTATATAATAAAATAATTATAAAATTATAAAATATATTAAATTTATAACTTAAAAATATAAATATAAAAATATATATATATATATATATATATATATAAAGTCAGGTTGGGTTACGGGGCGGGGCCACTCAAACCCGACCCCGACAGCCCCGGTATTTTTTTTATATCTGGTTAACCCGAACCCGCCCCGTAACCCGGTAAACTATTAAAAAACCCGCCCCGTTCGAGTTGGGTCGGGTTGGGTCGGGCCGAATTTGCCATCCCTAATTATGAATGCTCACTAGCTGTGCGTTCTTCCATTTTGTCCGTGCATTTTAGGCTTGAATAAACTCTCCCATCCAGAGATTCGCATGGGGGTACACACGACCCCTTGTCGTATCCTCACAGCCCGTATGTAAGTCCAAAATTTTAGTTTTTTAAACTGATTTTATACAGAGATTGATATGACATGAAGGATTGATATGCAGGGCCCATGCCTAGCCCGTGCAATTGGAATTTCACTTACTTTTTCTCCACCAATTCTTCAATTCATTTAGGAACTTTGTTTATTGATCAAATAACTCCTTATTTCCTGAATTTCTCTAAAATACTCTTAACAAACTCATTAAATTCAATTTGTGGGAAAAAATATACCTAAATATAAAGAAAAAATAAGTAAACAAGTAGACACTTCTAGTCTTGTATGAACAGACGCTTTAGGAATCCACATTTTTCTTGAGTTTTTATTTCCAATTTTGTCAAAAACATAAACGAGCTTCGGAAGATTTCCCAAGTGATCAAAGACTGGTGATTTCTTTTTAACTTCTTCTTTATTCATCTCTCTTTATCTTCTTTTGTCATATGTTGTGAGCACCTCTTCTAATTTTTAGCCAAAGTGGAGTGACTAAATTATACCCAAGACCAAGCTTGGATGACTTCATATGTGTACGCTTTTCTCTATGCAAATTTAGAGACTTCAACGTGGCTTCTTCATTCTTTTTAAGAGCTCAGGTTGATTCCTCTACCAACTTGGATGTATTCTCTTAACCATACCTAGCTTGGAAAGTAATTTATATGCATTTGGGTTGACCCCTGAAGACCTATTTCTTAGTAATTCACCATGTTCCACCATAGGACTTTGTGATGGCTTCACAAATCCTTTTAACAAAGGCTCACAAACCCTTAAAGACTCAATATTTGTGATAGAAAGGTTTAAACCTTTTAGTCCCTTAATGACTTCATCCTCATCTTTGAGGATAATGCTTACTCCTTCTTCTTCTTCTTAATAGCATTATGGGGCACAAATGTAGACTTAGAAGTCTTGCCTACAAAACCATCATTTGATTTTCCTTCATTTTCTCTTAATGACCTTCTTTATTAGATGTTTTTAAAGTAGATATCTCCTCTTCTGTTTTAGCTTCATCAACATAGAATTTTACATCTACAAAATAGGATTTAGCTATAGTTAAAGGCTTATATTCGACATCAACTCTATTCATTTGTCCATCTAGATAATACTTAAAGCATTTATGAAGTGTCGAAGGGACAACACCATTCTCATGTAACCTCGGCCTTCTAAGTAGCATCCTATAAGAAGTTCTTGCATCAATTACATGGAGTGATGCATTTAATTCCATATCATCTATGACCATTGCCAGTTTGATTTTCTAAGTGTCTTTTACCCTCCTTGGTTAAATCTTTGAATTACCATACAACTCTGCAATAATTCATCCATTGGTATGCCTAACTCCTTTATAGTTTTAAGAGCCAGAATATTAATGAGGACTCATCATTTATTAAAATTGTATTATCCTTTTGCTCATTGACATAGTCTTTGACAAAAAGTGGGTGATTTTTAAGTTTAGAACCTAATAAAAACTCCTCATAAAAAAAGAAGATTTTTGTTATGCATGGACTATACATAACTGTTTTGAATTCATATTTTTATCTTGTTATTGACTTTCTTCCAAGTCCTCGTCAATTTTATAACATGAAAATATTACATCATCTGGTTGTATAAATTCTTTTAGAAAGAACTCTTATAGGGTAATAGATACCCTAGGCTTTTGCATGAACTCTTCCTTTTGCTGGACTGGAGAGAATTTCCTTATAACTGCTCGAGGAATTGATTTCTTCACTTACCTTCTCATCACCTTTGGCTTGTTTGATACAACTTTTAATAACGGTGCCCTCTTCTTTCTTCCCTTCTATCGAGTGACAAGAGTCCACCATTCATTAGAATACTTTTTAGTTTCCATGCTTTCAAACTTGATGCCCCCAGTTAGGTCATCATTTTGTAAAATAGTTTGCATAGGATGGTCTAAAATCTAGCTAGGAGAAGTATGCATTGTAATCTCCACAGGCTCAAAAGAATCAAACTTCAGAGTGGTCATGAAAGAATATGCACTCATTATTGTGGTTACATTATAGTCTTATCATAAAAAACTACTTCTCTGTCCTCATGTAGCTATATGATTTTTCTTTGAAAACAAAGCACTTTGAAAGATGATGACTGATCAACCTATGATATTTGCAATAATTTGGATCATTCACTAAATTAGCTTCATCAGAGCAATTCATTTTAGGAATTTGAATGAGATTAGCTTCAAGAAAATCATCAAACATCTTAAGAATATTCGTATAAGAAAAAGGGTATTCCTTTTATTTCCTCTCTTTCAAAGTACTTAGCACCTTGGTCTCGAGTAGTAATGGTCTTTACTTCTTGCTTATTCTCAGACTAGTTGGAAATCTTGAAAGGTGCAGTACTCATCATCATAGATTATTTGGTTTCAACATTTGAAAATGGTTTGGCCCCTTTGCGAGCATCTTGTTTTTCTTTTCTTTTCTTTGGGTCTTCCGCAGGTAATCCCTGACCACCAGCACTAGCAATGTTGAGCTCCATGTCGTCTGCTCGAGTAGGTAATTCTTCAAAAGTTTTTGGCTTGATATCTTGAAGATTGTAGCATAACCCCTAATGCATACTTTGAATACATATGTCTAGAGCAAAGGTTTCAGATAGATGATCATTATAGTTGAGACTCAAATTCCTCCATCTATGAATGTAGTTAATGACCAGTTGACATGAATTTGTAAGCTCTATTATGCTAACAATTCAGTGAGTGTTGTAGAACCAATTTAGAAATACATGTTATAATTACTCCGATCCATCAATGGCTCCTGGTTCTATGTCTGTATGCCAGTCAAAAAAATTTCCTTTCAATGATCTAACAAACTAATTAACCATTAAATTTCCATAAATACCAGCATTATTGCAAGTTTAAACAAAGTGAGCCACACATTGCCTTGGGTTGCATTTGCCATCAACCTGTTGAAAATATGGAGGTTGATTATTTTCAGGCATTCTCATGAGGTCATCCTTTGAGAATATAGTTTGACATATGTATAAGATGGTTGAGTGGCACTCTCAACTTAGTCTTTGACAACATCATCAATGAAATCTTTCAATTGCATAGCATTGATAGCCCCATTAGTTACCACTTGAGGATCTTTTGTGAGGATAATTGTAGAAGTTCCCACTTATTCTTCGGCCTTTCATGGTGGACTCTTCACAACCATTTCACTTTTCACAGTCAAACTCTTAACTTTCTTCATGAGAAATGTAATTTTCTTATCTTTCTCCTTGTTTGAATCATTAAGATTCTCTAGGATCTCGCTCATCTTATTGATTTTCTCCTCTAGTGAAGTACTGTTAGTCATCATAAAAGACATAACATCTAAAGAGGAATTTGGTGATATAACAGTGTCAGGAGACGTTGGTACATCATCAGCAAGAGGGTGAATGAAATCCTAGACATTTGATGAATTGACTTCTGACTCTACCATTTAAGGTGATTGGATTGGTGATGCCATTTTCTTCCACCATTTGTGGTGGAACAAATGCCCTTTAAAGCAAAATAAGAGTGCGCGCATAGATGCTTTCAAAAAATTGCTCCTTATAGATAGCTTTCAGGCAAGCATTAGTGGTGGACCACACAGTGAAGTAGGTAAGTGCCTTAGATGGGCAAACAACATTATTGTTCTTTGAATCCATGGATCTTGATGCTTGGTTTTTTAAAATTTTAAAGGAAAGAAATGAAAGGTGGAGATGTCCCACTAGGCATGCTATAAATTTGTACATGCAAATTTCTTATCCTAAAATTAGAAACAAGAAAAGGATGAACAAATATCAAATTAATAAAATGAAATAAATGGGTACAATCTCTAATGGCTCATTTTTATAATAATAGAATTAGAGCCTTTGATTCTTCCTTCTTTTGATTACGGTTTAAGGGCTTCTGATCTTGAATCCATAGAAGCTTTCTCCTTCGATTTTGGTGAAAACGTGGAACTGAATGGGAAGCAAATCAAGAACACCATTCATAGACTCGAAGAATTGAATAACCTTGATATGAAGATGTTAAAGCTTTGAAGATTCAATTTGGAGTTGTCTTGACGTTTGGAGAGAATTCTGTAAAACTTTACTTTATACTTTAGTTGCAGAGTTCTAACGACTTGAGACTTAACTTGTGTATGTCCTCAATGATGACAGAGCTCCTCTCTTTATAAGAGAATTAGGATGTGCATTTTATGGTTATTTGAACCATAAAAGGAAAGAATATCTCTTTTATTTAGTCAAATGAATTTATGTACATTTAGACTATTTATGGAAAAGAAATATTATTTTTTTTAACTTTGGCAAGTGTATTTTTTACGTGTAAATATTTAATTTATTATTTAATATTTACTTAATAATTAAATTAAATTAATTACTAAATGAAAATATAAGTCCGATTTAATTAGGACTTTAAAAATTTCTATGTCTACACATACACAAGTCCCAAAGGATGGCATAGCATTAAGTCTGACAAGCGCTCGCCGCTAACACCCGCAAGTGCACGAGGTCGTATCAAGTAGTATGAACTGGTGAGTCCCAATATCTTTCTCCCAAGGGATTCAATTGATTTGTCGATCAAGCACCAACTCACTCTCCTAATCTATTGTCTAGCTCACAATAATTTTATATTTTTATGCTAATTTTAACTACTTTAACTTTGAACTAAAACTCTAACTTGGCAAAATTTCAAAGAAACAGAAGGGTTAAATGAATAAATTAATGAGGGACTAAAGAATCTACTTAGATTTCGACTCATATTAACTCAAATTGCAAGAGTAATCAACTACCCAATGAATATTTCAAATAGTCATCAAGTGAGTTTCTCACAAAACCTAGGTGTAACCCTTTTTCAAGAGGATAAACCCTTATTTTCTAAGTAATAGAAAAGAATCTCTTCTTAATCCCATTCAATTAGAAAATGCATTAGGATCAAGTGGAAATTAATAACCCTAGGTGTTCGTGCATTTATCTCTAGCAAACATAATAAACCCATGTGCTTTAGCTCTGGAATCCCTTTAAGTTCATCAAAATGACTGAAAATACTAGAATAAACAGATCAAATTCAATTTAAAGTGCAAAAATCACCCAAAAAATAGGAAAAAAAGGTATAGTGTGCCAAATATCAAACTCCCCCACACTTGGACATTTGCTTATTCTCAAACAAACTTAAATCCACTAACAACACAAATTCCAATTGTTATCTTTCCGAGAGCTAAAAAGTTAGACAAACGAAAAATATGACAATCACTTAAATATATGTCTTGTTTTCACAATACTTCGGTTTAATGACTAAACTAGGAATAAGGCCTTTGAGTTCAAAATCCATGAAGGCACTATTCTCAACACCTAGCTCCAAGGCAATCCAATCACATAATCAAATGCCTAGTCCTAAAACCATGGCTAGCATTAAGTCATTCAACCTATGCATTCCTCAAGTTACTCGATTAATTCTTCTAGGGAAATAAAATTTTGCCCTATTTTATGCAAACAATTATAATACTTTCAATTTTTTCAAGGGACCCAACTTAGCTAAACCCATCACTAATCTTTTGACATGAGTGTAAATGCTTTCTGGTGCTGACCCCCTTCAACTCAACTAGTCAAAGACTTGTTTAGTCGGCTACTAGCACCATTCACAGTATCGTGTTTAGATATTGCTTTTCACAATATAAAACTAGAAGAATAGATCATGATTTCCAAAGTCCCTTTTTTGATATAATTTTCATGAATGTGCTTGATAGGCAAATTATGCTTCACACTTACAAGTGCATGAGATCGTATCGAGTAATAAAACGGTGAATCCTGGTATCATTCCCCCAAGGGACTCATGCATGTTTGAATAGTTAATCACTAATTCACTCTCCTCTACTATTTTTTAGCTCACCAATAATGAAATTACTCTATACTTTAAATTAGAGTTTCAACTAAACTGCTTAAATAATTAACTACGAAAAGCAATTTAAAAGATAAAAATCAAGAATGGGAAATGTTTACCTAGACTTTGACTCATATTAGACTAAATTGTATGGGCAATGAACAACTCAATGAGGATTTAAAGCATACTTCAAGTAGGTTTTTGATATTCAAAATTAGATTCAATTCTTTCTCAAGCAATTAAATCTCTAATCCTTAAGTAAAGGAAATGAATCTTTTCTCACAACAAATCTATTAGGAAAAACATTAAGATTCATATGAAATAAACTTAAAACCTAGGTGTCTATGAATCTATCTCTGGCAATCATAGCAAACCCAAATGATTTCAAGCATTCAACACCTAAACTTTCTATTTCTAGCAAAGATTAGACAACCATAATCATCAACAAGCATGCAATTATAGATGAAAAGTGCAGACAATATAAATCAAAATCATTACTTGAACAAAACTTCAAACATTCATTGAATCCATACAAATTAGCTAATACTCATCTAATCTAGGTAAACTATCGGATTTAGTTCATGATAATAAGATTATAGTAGAAAATTAAAGGAAAAGAGGAAGGAACTAAGAAACCCAAGGGGAATTCTTAGCTCAATACCCAAAACCCTTTTAATTCTTAATGAATCTTGACTTTATCTTGACTTTGATGTGCTAATCTTGATTATTTTTACTCCTTGATGTGTTTTTTATACTTAATTAACTCTGTTAGGGTTTCCCTTTAGAACTAAGAAGTTGAAAATTTCAGGAACCCTCATTTTCTGTAATAATTTTTCTTTTATACAGCTGGAAGAATCAGGGTCATAACCATTGTTCATGGCTGTGACCTATACCCATGAGAGAAGGCTTGAAGACAATAGCTTGTTATCTAGTCACGACCATTGGTCACGACCGTGACCATTACCAGTGATCATGCAGGCAGTTTTTGTCCACACACTATCCTCAATGTGCATGAAAATAAAGAATAAAGGGAGAGAGAATACTGCTCTAAAAATAGAAAGTGTCCTATCGTTCATAATAGCACATTCAAAGCTAAAGTAGAAAATTAAGTACTATAGACCAAAATAAGTTATGGTTTCACATCGAAACCCAAAAGAATAGCACAAGTGAAAGATCAGTATCACAAAAAATAAATAACAAAAACAAATATTCCAAAATAGTATAAAAAAAAGATAAAGATAAAACAAAACAAACATGAGTAAAAAGAATAAGAAAAAGACTCAACCACCAAACTAGAATGAGGGGCTCAATGAGCCACTACCATCATCACCATCATCATCATCCTCAGTATCATCTGCTTCTATTTCAGGTTCACTGTTGTAATGAGGTAGTGGCTGATGGGTTGATAGAA
Organism: Codiaeum variegatum; assembly: GCA_948294925.1. Lineage (NCBI taxonomy): Eukaryota > Viridiplantae > Streptophyta > Magnoliopsida > Malpighiales > Euphorbiaceae > Codiaeum > Codiaeum variegatum. Next base: position 10,448 of record CAOJBK014362720.1, on the reverse strand, counting down.
TGTGTCTCTATTTTTGACTTAGAACTTTCCACCACCTCCATTGGTGGTGTCGAAGATGATACGTTTGGTTGACTCGAGACTAGTGGCATAGAGGAAGAGGCACATGTATGGCTCAGGGCTGGTATTGGATGGCCTTGAGGGGAGGTAGATCACCTTGGTTTCTTCAAATGCATCTTCTTGAGGATTTTGAATAGAATCTTTGTTACCCAATTGCATTACTTGCGTTCCTCTCTAACCTCCTCCAAAAGAACTTGTTGCTTCCTCTGTAAGCGGCCAATGTCTACCTATATGCGCTGCATATTATCCTCAAAACTTACCCTTGGGGCAGCAACACACAAAGGCGGCTCACTCAAAGAAGAGGAAGATAAGGCTTCGGCAGGTGGTGTTGAAGACGAAGCCGCTCGATGATGCTTTCCTTTCTTCTTTATAACATATACTGAATACTGTCAGCATCAAATAGCTTCGTGGCTCCATCTATTGTAATATCATCGATTCTAGCAATTAATGCTAAATTCCTAGCCAACCAAGTGATATATGACCCACCATGCAAACAACTTGAATTCTCTCTATTGGCTTGGTCATTGATTACCCACAATAAGGAGTAAGCTACATTGACCCTCCTATCTCTATCCATGCAATACAGAAAATATAAATCTAACTTGTTCATATGTCCCCTAATTGAGAATGGGGAGAGATGGAACATCCAAGCAAGTAGTGACCATACCGTAGAGTAGGATCTTTGAATTTTGTCACCTTACTCCTTGTTGACACCCATTTTCTGGCATCAGTGTCTCATGAGAGAATGTTACCATTGCATTCTAATACCAAGCCATGTTAACTTCTTAATTGGTATATATCCTAAAGTCTTGGGCTAACTCATATATGCTTTTTGTAAAGTCCTGGCCTCCTAACCAAAATTTAGCGGCTTGCCTATCATAGTTCGATGACTGCTTGAGAAAAAAAAACGTACATAAGAACTCAAGGTGAGCTCTCGGTAGGCCCACTCTTGAATGTCGTATAGGCTTTTCCACCTCGATTGAGATAGCATAGCTCTCATTTGATCATATTATGGTAGGCCTGCTAGGGACCCCCTTTAAGGTACATAATTAGGATAAAAGGGCTTATTTCCCAACATCTTTAATCTATCCCTCTGCCACTACGATGGGAACTGGAGATAATGGTGGTGTGGATTATAATGCATGACACCACCACTAGGTTGATGGCCTGCTGGTGGCGATGGTGGACATGGTAGTTGAATTTCCAGAGACTTCTTCTTTGGCTTCTTGGTAGGGGAAAAGGAAGTCCGGCGCTTGTCCGCGACTTTGGAGCTTGAGGACTCAACAATAGTTGACTTTTTTAGACTCATTCTCTATAAAATAGCATTAAAAAATTACCAAAAAGAAAATAACACAATAGGTTATTAGTGGTCAGTTCGATCAAATTGAAATCTTAGCAAGGTAATGGCTAAAAATAGACTGTTACCATCCTATAAATATGAACAAATAACCAATGTATATAACTTAAGCACCCCACTCAAGTCCCTCCCCCACATTGGTTCAAAGCACTAGAAGATTTGTAAAGTGTGTGTTTGTGCTCCACTTAGGTGTTAGATGAGAGGGTGTCTTTTATTTCTAAATGAGCATAAAATGTTTGATAAATTTGTATCAACAAGGACCCCAACTCACTCCAACCAAAAATCAACCACAGGGCATAAACAACACTTAAGCATAGGATTAGAACAAACTGCCAGGTGTGCAATACATACAAACAAAGCAAGCCATAGTGAAATGGGGGTCTATTAAAAGTTCAAAAAGCATAAAAAATGTTGAATTTCAAATAAAATCAAAACCCCCACTCACTTTGGCATTTCATCGAACATGTTGCATGCACATATTCAAACTAACAAAATTAACCAAAACCATCACTCAAATCACTCCCAAGTTGTGTAAAATAAAGAAACTATGGGGATTCTAAGGTTTAAACAAGAAAAACTAACAAATTCTCAAGGGATTTTCAAAATGTCACTCGCAAAACCCTAAAACTAATATGTATGATAACGCAAAATTCAAACCAAATAATAAAAGTAAAACTAAATGAAAAGCATAAATAACATATTTAACACAAATAAAACACAAAATCAAAACCCTAATATGCAAAATCAAACCAAATCCTAATGATTTTACGAACACAAAATAGAGAATGCAGTAAAGTTAAGGAAAAAGAAAGAAAAACCTTGAGAATCTTGTTGAAATTGTGGAAAGAACCTTGAACCCTTAAGTTGGTTAAGTTGTTTTGAAAGGATTTGGGAGTAGAAATTTAGGGAACTTGTGAAATGGTGTAAAGTATGTGAAAAAATAGGTTTATCAAGCTTCTATTTCATGTGGGCCCCACTGTTTAGGGCAAAATTATCGGGCTCATGGGTATTCCTCACGGCCTTGAACCATACTTGTAAGGAATGCTTGTGATTGACACTTTTAAGTACTGGGTCAAAGTTGGCTCATGGGTAATGGTCAGGCCCATGAAGCATACCCATGATTCCATCATTACTTAGTAAAAATTAGGTAGTACATTGATATTGGCTCACAAGCATTGGTCATGCCCGTGAACCATACCAGTGAGATAGTCAATAGTTTGCTTAAAATTAGGCAGCAAGTCACAAAATGGTCATTGGCATTGGTCGTTCTTGTGAACCAAGGCCGTGATTACCCAATGAGTTGATTCCTGTGAAAATTTTCACCCAAAAAATGACTAACAATTTGCACCAATTTTAGGCCTTAACGTACCCATCAATTCATACCATGGATTTTGACACTTTTTGTGGCTTGAATCACTTACCATTTCATATCAATTTAGGCTCAAAATACCTGTAACAATCTTGAACCAAGTGTTATATCTCTTTTTACTCATGAAAATTAAAGCAAATTAAAATGACAAACTAGCAAAATAAAAGAAATTTGATAATCAATGGGCTGCCTTCCACTAAGTGCTTCTTTAATAGCATAATAGCTGAACATTAGGTGAGGCTTTCACCTTACGAGTTACCCTCTATCCAAATATAACTTTAATCTTTGGGCGTTGACATTAAAATCACCCTTTTTCAGGGTGACTTAACTCCACCATACCATAGGGAAACACTTCCTTAACTATAAAAGGACACGACCATCAGGATTTCAAAATTTCCAAAAATAACCTTAAGTGTGAGTTAAAAAGTAATACCTTATAACTTAGCACAAAGTCGCACCTTTGTTTGTTTCTTGCATCATGTCATTTCTTAGTTCGCTCCTTGAACATCCTTGCATTGTCATAAGCTTCCAAATGAAGCTCATTAAGTTCATTCAATTGAAGTCTCCTTTTACCACTTGCAGACTCCAAATCATAGTTAATTTCCTTAATGTCCCAATAGGCCTTATGCTCGATTTCCACAGGGAGATGATAAGCTTTACCATAAACAAGCCTAAAAGGTGTTGTTCTAATCGGGGTCCTATAAACTATTCTACAAGCCCATAAAGTTTCGTTTAATTTCTCAACCCAGTTTTTCATATTCCTCTCTATAAACTTTTCTAAGACTCTTTTGATCTCCAAATTGGAATTTTCAACTTGCCTACTTATTTGTGGGTTATTGGGTATTGTAAGTTTATCTAATTGTGCATTACAGAAATATGTGCCTCTATCACTAATGATTTCCTTGGGCATACTAAAGCAACAGAATAACTTTTTCAAAAACTTGACCACCACCCTAGCATCATTCGTGGGTAGATCTTGTGCCTCTACCCATTTTGACATGTAATCAATAGCCATAAGGATGTATTTATTACTAAAAAAACCAAGGAAGGGTCCTATGTAGCCAATGCCTCAAACATCTAAAACTCACATTCAAGAATTTGACCACTAATACCTTATGCGCACTCTAATTAGGACCGAAATGCCCTTCTTCCATACCCTCATGGTATTGATCTAATATTTTCAAAGTTTTTAGCTAAGCCATGCACCGCCTAATCAACTTATCATTGCACAATCTAATCAATAACAGGTCCTCCCAAAAGTAGTATTTTAAATATGAAAAGAATTTTTTCTTTTGGTGAAAAGTTAAACCTTTTGAGAGCTCCTTAGTAATAAGATAATTTGCCACATCGGCGAACCAATGGATATTAGAGGAAAGACTAGAGTTACATACCTTACTTACCATTTTGAAGAGTTGCTCATCTAGAAAGGTATCCTTGATCTCCCCCTCATTCAATTCTTCTAGTTATTGGTTCTCCAACCGTGATAAATGATCGGGTGCCAAAATTTTTGATCCCCTCTTATCTTGAATCTCCAAATCAAACTCTTGGAGTAATAATACCTATTGAATGAGCCTTGGCTTGGCATCATATTTATTGAAGAGATATCTCAATGTTGAATGGTTTGTGTAAACCACTACCTTTAACAAAATAAGGTAAGAGCAAAGTTTGTCAAAGGCGAACACAACCGCCAAAAGCTCATTTTCAGTGGTGGTGTAGTTGACTTAGGCATCATTTAAAGTCTTGTTAGTATAGTAAATTGGATTAAAGTGCTTTTATTTTCTTTTCACTAAAATAACTCCCACTGCATAGTCACTTGCATCGCACATCAACTCAAATGGGAGCACCCAATCCGGAGCCACCGTAATGGGAGCATGGACAATTTTTCCTTCAAAGTTTTGAAGGCCTCTAAGCATTCCTCATCAAAATGAAATTCAACATCTTTCTCCAAAATTTTAGTGAGAGGGTGAGCAATAATGACTTGATAAATCATTTATAGAAGCCCGCATGCCCAAGAAAACTCCTAATGACCTTAACATTTCAAGGAAGGGGGGGGGGGCACCTTCTTAATAGTGGCTACTTTTGCCCTATCCTCTTCTCTGCCATCCTTTAGAACCTTGTGCCCCAAAACTATTCCTTTGTCCACCGTGAAATGGCACTTTTAAAGTACATGGTTTATTTCTTCTCACCTTTTCAACACCCTGTCCAAATTAGTAAGGCAACTCTCAAAACTATATCCATGAATGGAGAAGTCGTCCATGAAAACCTCCATGACATCCTTTATCAAGTCATCAAAAATTTTTATCATGCATCTTTAAAATGTAGCCAGTGCATTATAAATATCAAACGACATCCTCTTATAGGCAATGGTGCCATATGGCCTAGTGAAAATAGTCTTCTCTTGGTCTTCTAATGCGATGGGGATTTGAAAGTATCCCAACAACACATAAAGGAAATAGTAAAAAGTGTGCCCAACCAATCACTTTAATATCTGATCTATAAAAAGTAGTGGAAAGTGATCCTTGAGGGTAGCATCATTCAACTTCCGATAATCTATACAAACTCTCTACCTAGTTACTATCCTTTGAGAAATCAACTCATTTTTTTCATTTGCAACAACTGTCATTCTTGCTTTCTTGGGCACCACTTATACCAGATTCACCTATCTGCTATCAGAAATGGGATAGATGATTTTGACATCAAGGAGTTTGATCACCTCCTCCTTGACTACCTCTTTCGTTTTGGGATTTATCCTTCTTTGAGGTTGCTCCATTGACTTGTAATCAATTTCCATAATAATCTTGTGTGTGTAATAGGATTGGCTAGTCCCTTTAATGTCGTCTATCTTCCATGCAATCACTCTCTTGTGTCCTTTCAAAAGATCAATCAACTTAACTTTTAGCTTTTGTGATAATTGGGTACTTAAAATAATCGGGAACCTTTTTCCCTCCTCTAAGAAAGCATGCTCTAAATGGTCCGGGAGTATTTTAACTCTAACTCCGAAGGATCCTCTATGGAAGGTTTTGCCTTTTCCACATTGGGCATCTCGATTTCTTCTTATGGCCTTCTTCTCTTAATGTTTTTATTACCTTCCAAATGTATTAGTTCCTTCTTGGCCTCTATATCCTCATCCTTAATGTTTCTATGTAAAAAACACCTTTCAAAGTGGTCCTTGAAAGTAAAGTTAGTAACAAGGTTGAGGTTCTCATGCTCACAAATATCCTCATGTGAGCCCTCATCATAAAAATCCAAAGGGTGTTTCATGGATTAAGTTATATTAAAAATCACTTTCTCCTCAATCACCCTCAAAGTGAGGGTACCTTCATAGATATTGATGATGGCACAGGATGTGTTTAGGAGTGGTCATCCTAGAATTAATGATACACCCGTGTCATCATCCATTTCCACCACCACAAAGTTTACTGGAAATATAAAATCTCTAACCTTTACTAACATATCCTCAACTATTCCCTTAGGAGATATCACAGACTTATCCACCAATTGAATTATCATTTATGTTAGTTTAAGTTCCCCGATAGCTAGTTTCTTAAACACATGATAAAGCATTACACTAATATTAGTCCCTAAATCCACTAATGCCTTTTCAATTTTGAGATTTCCAATTAAACAAGGAATATTAAACCTACTGGGGTCTTGCAATTTCTTTGAAAATCTTCTTTGAACAATGGCCGAATACTTCTTAAAAAATGTGTCATAGATACTTCTTCGAGGTTTCTCTTGTTAGAGATGAGCTCTTTTAAAAATTTTGCATACTTAGGCATTTGTGTGAGTGCTTCGACAAAAGGAATATTTATGTGAAGTTGTTTAAACAGTTCAAGAAACTTACCAAATTGGGCATCCAAGCGGTCCTTTATAGATGTGATGGGAATGGCACTCGCGGTACGTACTCCTTGACCGATGTTGGTGCTTTTGGTTGCTCCTCTTGATTGCTTTTTCCCTTTCCTTTCTCAACTTCAACTTCCACATGGTTAGGCTCATTATTCTTATTCTCCTTAGAAACTTCCTTTTCCTTAACTTCCCTTTCCACCATTCTACCACTTCTCAAAGTGATAGCCTTTAACTTTCCTCTAGAGATGGCCTCATTATTGCTAACAAAACACCTAGGGTTCTCTCTCTTAAAAGCTTAGCTATTTTTCCCACTTGATTTTCAAGGTTCTATAAAGAGTCTTGAGTGTTTTTATTAATTTTCTCATGTTTTGGAAGCGAGTTTCCATCGAATGGACAAATTTCTCCATCATCTCTTATAAGCTACTTTTTTCAGGTGGAAGGACTTATTGTTGACTTTGTGTTAGGAGATGCAACCTTTGTTGGAATCCCGGTGGAGGAGCCCTTTTTTCGTTGTTGTCTCTCAACGAAAAGTTTGGGTGACTTCTCCACCCAGGATTATAGGTATTTGAGTAGGGGTTGTTTCCTCCCCTTTGCATACCTCCCATAAAATTGGCTTGTTCTTGAGACCTATTTGTACCAATTAAATCACCTAAGCCTACCATGTTGCACTTCTGGAAGTGGTGGCCACCACCATAATTCTCATAATATGACGCTTAAGATTTTGAGGTACCCATTTGTTATCAGGACAACCCCACCCTTCGTAAACAATAGATTATAATCAAAATCTCATTTTATTAATTAAACAGAATTGGTTAATAGCCTTTTGGTTAACTGTTTTATTAAATAAAATTAGTTAGCCAGTAAACATACAAACTACCCACTTGTTATCAGAACAACCCCACCCTTCACGAAAAGGGAGAACAACATGGGGTTTATTTCTCATTCAAAGGGATACGCCAATAAGTTGTTTCATGGCATCAACTCCAAAATTAATTTTTCTTTATTGTTTGCTTGTTTTATAATTCTTCTATTATTTGTTCATTATTATTTTATTTAATCTACTGTATTCATAATTATTTCATACTATTATTGTTCATTCATGGATTTGTATTGGGGAAAGTGTGCTCCTCCCATATTTCTAGACTAAAAGGGATATTCTCTGTTTAATTCTCTTTTTGAAATTATAATTTAATTTATCACTTTCTTTGGGGAGTTGTGCCTTCCTTAGAACTCGAAGTGGACTAGAGGAGGGACCTATAATTTACTTTCCATTTTATAGCTTTATGGTTTGTCATATGCATTATAGCCAGTTCATGCAACACTTTTGCCATGTTTAACTGTTCATGCATCAAGTGATATGCCATATATACACGAAAACTTGATTTTAACCAAATCATTTCATTTTAAGCCAAAAGTTGTTATAAAAATGGTCAAAACTAGTTTTTATAAAAATTAATTTTATCAGATCATGAATTCTCGAACCCCCTTTAGTTTCGAGGCCCATCCTTTTACAGATAATTGGGTAAAAATCATTTTTCTAAAATGGAGTGTTATAAAAGGTTTCTTAATCACTTAAGGAAAAACAATTTTCTTACAGATTAGATGGATATTTTGTACACTTAACACACCTTGTGCATGCCAACGAACACATGTTGATGAACAAATGTGGGACCTGGCCACAATCCGCAACGCCATGCGCAATCCGACCCTCCGTGGTTGGTTTCCTTCAAGCCATAAACTCGGAGGTTCACTGGAAGATCTCGCGGGCCACTTAGAAGGGGCCTCATAATTGGCAACTCCACTGGGGACCTTTGGAAAATTGACAAAAATTAAGTGGATTATTTTCTGATAAAATAATCTTTTGGCTTAAAACTATGTGAAAGTAGGTTTTCATGCATCACTTAACATACTTCCTTATTTTAGAAAAACCTGGATAGAGAGTAACATTTAGTGATCTTCCTTCCTTATGATTTATTTGCTAATAGTGAATTCATCAAACTCCGAGACGTACCCTTCGATCCTTTCGGTTGGGATAACGAGGTCACATATACCATTGGACCCACATGAATCTCATTGATTCACATGTTGTTAGGTATGTTGTACCTCTAGTCATTGGGGAACCTTAAAACCACCAAGCCATCATGTAATAATTATAGTTGACCTTAAGTCCTATGTGCCCTAACAAGTCTAAATATTACCTATCATTATGAAATCTTTTTCATTCATGCGTATATGCATGCATGCATCACTACATCCAAAATATTGAAACTAGATTAAGTGAACCTTTTCCAAACAAAATACAATTCCTAAAACAATTACCCTTCTTCATACATGTCTACCATTGGCTCATCTTCCTAAAAATCTGATACTCGACTTTTTTTTTCTGTCCAAAAGGTTAACATGTCTAGAGATAACACTATCATCAACCTCGTTGCTGACGCTACCATCTCCGCACCACCTTCACCTGCTTCACTTGCTCTATTGACTCATCTTGCTAACATTACTGGAATGTTTTCTGAGATTATACGAAGATAGGATGAAGCCTTAAAAACTCAATAAGAGACCCTCTCAGCTATGATGTAAGCCCAAGAACATACTATTTTGGGTACAATGCAAGCCATGTTGACTAAAGTTTGGATCTAGCCCACCAATCATGCTTCGACCTCTTTTAATTTTAGCAAGGAAGTTTTGGCTGAAGAAGTCAATATGGCCGTGGAAACAGCACCCAACCTACCGTTACTATGGATCCTTTATCAAAAGGAGTTGAAAACCATCCGCTCCTTAAGTCTATGGCTAAAAAGTACGAAGAGATGGAAAAAAACCTTGAAGGCTTTTAAGAAGAAAGAGAATTTTCTTGATGTGAAGGCTTTGAGTCCCTTCCCTAATACAAGGCTTCCACCTAAGTTTCAGATGCTAAGTTTTGAAAATATTGATGACATCACTTGCCCCAACACATATTTGAGAATATATGATGGTACTTTATAACCCTTAGGAGTGGAAGGCAAGCTTCTTGCCTAGCTCTTCCAATAATCACTCACTGGTATGGCTTTGAGTTGGTTCATTCAATTAGATGACTCAAAGAAACTAACCTGGGAGTCAATTTGTACTGAATTTGTAAAAAAAATATTCATATAACCAAGAAATTGATGATAAGAAAAGAGATCTTGAAATAATAAAATAGTTGCCAAAAGAAACATTCTTTGCTTTTGTCACTAAATGGAGGAAGAAAGCCTCCCAAATGGTAAACAACCCATCAAAATCTGAATAGATTGACATAATTGTCAAAAAATTATTACCTCTATACCGAGATAGAATGATAACACAATACTTGCCTGATTTCAAAGCTCTTGTGAATGTTGGCACTCGGCTGGAAAATGGGGTTGAATCTGGCCTCATCAAGGATGAAACTTAGACCTTATCCTCAAATTTCAAGAAGACCAATAACATTCAAAAGAAATGTGGGGTTAATGCCATCTCGACCCATAAGCCTATACATAATAAAAGAAAGGAATTCGCCAACTTAAGGAGATTAACACTGAGCTATCTCCTGAAACAATGCTTAGAGAAGGGTATCTTCCAAGCATTAAAGCCCAAACCCATTCATAATCCATTGCCAAAGAACTTTAACATGTCTAAGAAATTTGACAATCACCAAGGGAATAGACACAAAACTAATGACTACAAGCCTCTTTAACACAAAATACAAGATCTCAATAATACTGATGAACTCCTACTACCTGTTGGAGTTGTATGCCCTATAGTATGTACATTGTGTATATATTTGTAATCTGAATTCCATTTATGGCTTAATATATATAT
>CAOJBK014362434.1:0-11879 GCA_948294925.1 Codiaeum variegatum | reverse complement strand
AATTAGAATTAGAATAATTAAAAGATGCTTCATAAGACTCACTCTTATTTTTGCTCTTTTTTTTTTCTTATTGTCCTTTTAGCTCTCTAAGAACCTCGGACAGTTTCTTTTCCAATGCCCAATCTCATCGTAATGGAAACACTTTCCAATGCTTTTCGAAGCATCTTATATGGGTCTGTCTTTGGTAATGCCTCCTGTGGCCTTAAGAGTGGCAGCCTTTTTCTTGTTCCTCTTCTTCTTCTTAGTCCCACTATTTGAAGAAGAAGTGACATGAACAACTCCTTTCCCTTTAGGACCACCCATGTCCTTTTCAACATTCACCAAACTTTGGCATAACACAGCAAGTGTACAGACCAATTTATTCATATGAAAGTTCATTATGAAATTATTGAATCTTGGTGGGAGAGATTGTAGGATTAAATCAATCTTAAGATCTGTATCCATATAAAAATTTAAATTCTCTAATTTTTAATGTAACAAATCATTTTATGGGCATGCGGTCCTACCTCCTCTCCCTAGTGCATCTTGGCCTGAAATAACTCCCTAGATATGTCATATCTAGAGGACCTACTCATCTCAACATAAAGTTCTTTAAGGTGAGTCGGTATGTCCAAGACATCAGCCATGTGCTCATTTTGCTTATGCAACTCCTTGGACATGGATGCGAGCACAATACACCTTGCTGATAGGTGATTGTCATGCCATTTTTTCCAAATGACCCGTTCCTCATCCGATGCCTGAGGAGGCAAAGGATTGGGCAACGATTTGTTGATCACAAACACCACTTTCTCATATGAGGGGACAAGCTTAAGGTTTCACAACCAATCCACATAATTATTTCCAATAAGCTTATTCTTATGCAAAATGCTAGCAATCGAGCAGGTTGAACTCATATTATCAGATTATACTGTAGAAAATAACAAGATGGTAATTATTACTAAATATATATATTAATGTAATCACCATCTTATACTCACAACATTTCATGTTATACAGTGACTTCAAGGACACAAGTTCTGAAAGCATGTTCCAAGAATCATTACTCCAATGGAGAGCCATAACTTAATTTTTTGTTTAGAAGATTTTGGGTCATATTATTATTGGTCTCACCTTTAACATTATCCATTTTACATGCATTTCTTGCTTGATATATATCTCATACATATCTATAAAATGGATAATAAATAAACACATGCATGATCATGGACTTATGGTCTCATTCACTAGCCATAAGGAATGAGTAAGGTTAATTAGGTTATCAAATTATAAGCATTAATGATTACTCTAGTCTTCATTCTCCCATTAGGCATATTCATGGGTTAAACCCTGCTCTTACTCTTGCATCTCCACAACTCCTTTGTAGATTATGTATCCTTGGTATACCAAGGCGAGATTACAAAATAAGATAGCTCATAGGCTTAATGAACTTGAATTAAACGTAATATAGTAATTAACACTTAATTACAAACCTATATATAATAAAAGAATATTACATGCCCTATAAGTTCATTTATTAGGTTAAAAGTCCATGATCATCTAGTCATGCCAAGACAAACACATAACAATAACATATAACTCTTATATATTATCTATGTGTTTAGGTTCTTAAACTTTTGGAACACTTCCAATCATTTTGAATATCACATATTCATTTCAAAGTCCAATTATGTTCATTAGAAACATTTCTTAAAGGTTTAAAGAAAATCTCAAACTCTTTGAGGATTGATCAATGTGGCAGTGTGCTCTCACGGGCAGTGTCACACCATGAGAGCAAAGAAGCCCTCTCACGGGTAGTGTCACAGGCCATGACATAGGTCGTGGGAGGCTACTGCCCCTGCCATTCCTTGATCATGCTTCTCACAGTCTTTTTCATGACCATAATAGAGACCGTGAGAGACAGAACCCTCTCACAGTCAGTGTTACGGGCCATGACAGAGACCGTGAGAAGCTTCTACTTCTCTAATTTATGCAAAACCCAATTCTCACAAGCAGTGTCACAGGCCATGACACAGACCGTGAGAGATGGTTTTTATGCATTTTTAAGCCAATTACGACTAACAAATACAATAACACAACCATGGTTTTTCACAAGTAATTGGGTGGCTCCGATACCACTTGAAGGAAGAATACCAAGTCGCGCAGCAGAAGCTAAAAGATTTTATCGAAAATCTGATGTAACTCAATTTTTTACTTTCAAAACTTTTATAAAAACATTTACCATGCCAAAACCCTTTTATCATAGTTAGGTTTAGATATTCATTAAACTCTTTAACAAATTACTAAACCCTAAGTTTGGACCCATATTCAATATCAATGATTCTCTACCAATTATTGTTCAAAACATAATAGCAATAAAGAATGATTAGAAAGTATCAAATATCCCAACTCCCTACTTCATTTAGCTCCTCAAGTGCGAAGCCTTTAGCTTGACTCGCACCGAAGCTATCCTAAAGGCTTGTTTCTCCTTTTCTTCTTGAAGATGCTTAAACCCTTTCTTAATTGTCTAATTTGTTGGTTCTGGCTTCTTGCTTGAGAACTTGAGACCTTTAAGGATTGGATTGGACTTTGATTCAACATACCCTCCTTCCCAAGGATTTAGAAGTAGAGTTTATAGTTGAAGAAGTTTTCTTCAAAAATAAACTCTTTCTCAGTAAATGGTGTGTTCTAATTTGAACTTTCTCTCTCTAAGTCTTGAGAGTTTCTCACTCTAGCTTCTTGGAGAAGAAGGTGAATAGTGGAAGAGTTCAAATTGTATTAGGAAAAAGATGATACACATATACTTATATACCCACACTCTTGAACCTAATCTTCCTTAAATTAAGGAAAAGTTAGGCAAGATGATGTTGGTTACTTGTGCTAGTAACCAATTGACTTGTTGACTAATTAATTAGTCAATTAATCAATATTATTAGCATAAGTGATTAGTAGGAATCATATTTGCCAATAATTAATCACATCTCATGTAAATTAATTATCAAATACCTTAGTCCATATCAATTTAGACATGCCCATTTGTATCTTATACAAACTATGACATAATTGAATAAATCCCACAATAAATTAGACTTCAAGATATGATAGGATCTTTGTAAATTTGATTACAAGTCTAACCCAATGAAAGTTAATAATTAATTAAACTCTTTAATCAATTATTAACATGGTTAAAAATCAAGCCATGGAAAATGCTTTATGGTGTGTGACTTAGTAGGTTCATATTCTAATTAGCAATGGAATAAAGAAAACTCGTTTCTTCACACCAAGTATGTAATCCAGAGTTCATACTCAGTCTCATAAGTCGTGAGTGACATCTAGCATAACTTGTCACGACTACATAATTAGAAATGAATGTCGGTGATTATATCTTTGACATTTTACGGACCTCTTAATTATAATTACCATACAATTAAATCCCTTCATTACAGATTTTTGATCTTAGCTAAGGTCATGGAATAGTCAAACCATATATGCTAGATCATATGACTTCTATTCGGGTCTAATTCTCGATAAACTGATTCTCACTAGAAACTCTTTCTAGTAAATCTTTACTACCTTGGCCAAGGATTTATGAATTGAGAACAACCAGAAGTCATATGATTCCTTCTTTATTAACCCAAGTTAATGAATTCTATCTTAAAGATCACTTATCTCAACATACAACTAATTATGACCACCATATGCCATATACCAATACTTGATTAGTATCGATATGTAAGCAATAACAAACCATAGCCACCAATATGTTAGATAACATGTCACCTCAAGTCTAAGGATTATATGCGCAATTACTATATAGATGATCAGATATTGACCGGTGGATAAAAACCATGTGTCTATCATCTAATGGCACTATTTGACTTACTCATCTCATAAGTGTCCACGTGTTATCATGACATCACATGTCTGTAGTGTGAGACTCACTACCTCCATAACAACAAGTATTTCATACTTGTCATTGATGACAACATAGGTGACGATTTATCTGGATTAATGACGTTCCTACCAATAATCCTATGACCGTGAACTTACTTTAAAGTCTATGACAAAATGAATCTGTCTCCAAATTCCCAAACCCTTTGAGAATAGATTCTCTTATGTAATGCAATAAAATGAAAACGAACATTAAAAAGAAAACAAATATATTTATAGCCATTAAAGGATTGAGAATATAAATATATACATAAAGTACATGCTCTATGGCATACAACCTTAACAACTCAAACCCTAAGTTAGAGAAAAGTTTCAAAGAGTTTGAAATATTTCATCGCTTAATTTTGTTAAAAGATTTTTAGCAAAATTTAATTTTCAAAATAGTTTTGAAAATCAAAAACCAAATCTTTCACGGTTCGAATTTTTCCTCTGCTTCCGCTGCACGACTCTGTGACATCTCCTTTACTCTTAACACATGGTACTATTATAACTATTATTGATAAAGCTTTAAATGTTAATCTTAGTGCTTTTAATTATTTTGTTAAGTGTTCCTATTTTACTAAGGTGTCTTTTTCAAGAGGAGAGGTAATGGATGGTGACTTTCGTCCTATCTCGGCACACAATAGGAGTTGTTGGAGGCATCTTACCCAAGGAAGAGATGATGAGGATGAGGATAAGGAGAAGAATGAAGGAGCAGAGCCATAAAGGGAGGGAAAATAAGCCAATGTCCCTTCAATGCTTATGCAAGAGCCTAGTGGGTATGGAGGCTCATCAAGGGGAGATGCTTCTATCTTGGAGAAATTATTGGAGAACCATGGGTTGATGCAATGCTAATTAGGGAACTTAGAGACTTGGAATCTATAAATGGAATGGAGGAAATTTAAAATGGAGTACTAAATGGAGTACAAATTGAACAAGTATTTTGAGGGGTCTTGCTATACAATACCGTCTCAACCACCACAATAATGGGAGTTTGTTTTCTTTTACCCTTTCTTTTTTACTCTATGTTTATGAGATTCACACTTCAATGTGCAGTTTAAGTATGGGGAGGGAGTAGAAGAAATGATTTTACTTTTATTTGCTTTACTTTGAATTTTTGCTTATTTTCTTGCTTAGTCTTACAAGTATATATGTTGTTTGTTAGTCTTTTCCTTTTTCCATTAAATTTCAAATTTTAAAACTTTTACGTTCATTACTTAGTTTCTCCATGTTCACTTAAAATTGTTTTTCTTAGGTTTGCCTTGAGTTTTGTTAAAGAGTTGCTTTATTTTTGCACTTGCATGAATGATTTTGAATGCCCAATTGGTAGAATTTTTAAGTCTTTTATAGCATTTGTCATATGTTTGTCTTTTTATCTCAATCTTATTATTTTTAAGGTTTGTAATTACTTAGTCAACTTTCTAGTTATGCTTAAAGTCAAAATTGAGATAAGTTAGGTTTTTGAATTCTATTGGTTTGAATTGCTTAAAGGAAACTTTAGCTATAATACAAGTGATGCATCTAGCCAATAATGGATGAGGATACATAAGAAAAAGAAAAAAAAATAGAAAAAGTTTGAAAAAGTTCTTTGTTTAGGCACATGCATGTTTAGTAAGTTGTGTGAAAATGAGTTTGCTCCTTTGTTACATTCAATTCAAAAGATATGTATGGTGAGTTGTGTGCAAATGAGTTTGCTCTTTAATTGCATTCAATTCGAAAGATGTGCATGATTTCATTAGCAAAAAAAATAAAAGTATAGTAAAATAAATAAGTGTTTGAAAATGCTATGAGACTAGTTGCATTTATGTGTGTCCTAAGGGTTGTTTGTATCTATAGAATTCTTAACTTAATGCATGGATGTTTTGACTAGAAAAGCATGTTTAGGACATTGACTAGATAATTAATAACTTTATTCTTGATAGGAATGAGATAATTAGACAAACTTAGAGCTTATATTGTAAGGCTTGTTACCTTTACTATTGCTGGGCACTAAAAATTGTTTCATTAAGTACTTTACTTCTTATATGACTCAGAGTTAACTTAGTAAGATTGCTACATGTTGTTTTTAGAGAAGCTAAAGTATGCTATACCTTTGTTTTCTTTTGTTTTTACTTGAGAACAAACAAGGTCTAAGTATAGGAGAGTTAGATGTGATGAAAATATGTTGAACTTCCTAATGAACATTTATTTAATATTGTACAGATGCATGCTTATTCTTATATGTTTTTATATAAAAGGGTGCCGTTTCTTTGTTTATTGAGTGTTGTAGGTTATTTTAGGTGTTAAAAATTATTTTTGATGGAAAATGGAAGCTATGGACTTAATGGAATCAAGAAATATGAGCTTGGAACAAAGACAAGATAAATGAGAGGAAGCAAGTTGTCATGACTCCCCACCAAGGGTCACGAGTCGTGACAATAGCCCAATGTCACTAGTTGCACCAATCTATCATGTTCTAGCCAAACCTTCCAAGCATCCAACCAAGGTCACGAGTCGTGATAGTAGCCATGGGACGTGAGTCATAACCCCCTGTCACGAGTAGTTTCTACACCCCTTTATGACACCTTTTTGTTTGGGCACTTTTTTTAAAGGGGAACTTCTTGGGACACCTTAAAGCCTATAAATACCCTACCTTGACTATGTTTTGCATATCAATTCAAGATCATATAGTTATCTTGTATTTAGTTTTCATTACTCTAAAATTCTTGTAAACACTTTTGGATTAAAATCTTAGTTTTCCTTATATTAAGTGTTCTTTCAATATGCACTTAGAAATTTGAAGTGATCAAGTTTGCTTAAGTAATTTCCTGAAGTGTAAACAAGTCTTGTGTTATCTATATCTTTTTCCTTTCTCTTTATTTAATTATTTGTTCATCATGAATGCTCTATATGTTCATTTGATGCATATAATAATGTTCTTAGGCTAAATGTGTTGTTTTAATTGCAATGATGAACTGTTTTTATATTTTTTTTATGAATGTGATTTAATTCTTATTGGCATGAACTAATTGTATAGGTTTGATCACCATATATAACTTCTCAATCAACTTATTCACAACAAGCATTGGGATAAGTTATTAGAAATCAATATGAATTACTTAAAGCATAAAATTAACTTGGAGGTTAAATGTGTTGTTAGGATTGCAATGATGAACTATTCTTATATTTTTTATGAACATGATTTAATTCTTATTGGCATGAACTAATTGTGTATGTTTGATCACCATATATAACTTCTCAATCAACTTATTTATAATGAGAGTTGGGATTGGTAGAAATCAATATGAATTACTTAAAGTATAAAATTAACTTGGAGACAAGTAATCTCCTTTAAGGAAAATTAGAATTGGCATGTTTTGTATTGCCATTGTTTATCTTTACTTTGACATAAGAATGTTTGCAAACTCTAAATGACAACACGTTAACATGACAATGAGAGTTGCATGTAGAAACTTTAGGTAATTTTTCCAATTATGTGTCCATCTATCTTTTCATGATTTTTTTGAATTGTAATTCTAACTCCTAATTCATATTATAAATCAAGTGTAATCGATGTGAACAATAAGAACAGACAAGAATGAGGCTTTGTTCTTCCCATGTAAACTTTGATTGGAGGAAAGATGGGTTTTTTTATTGGTAGTGGGTGTGGGGGTAAAATTATAAGATTCAATTTTTTTTTAATCATGATTAAAGATAAACTTAAAATTTGTGTTAAATCCAATAAGTGATCAGATTTTTAGATGTTTTTACAATTTTAAATATATATTACTTATTTAATTAACATAATTGCTAAATATACACCCTTTTTTTCTCCCAATTAAGGAACTACTAAATAAACACTCAAATTTCTATGTGTATACCTTTTTTTTTAATTCCATATCGTACCCTTTCTACACCTACACCTTTCTCTCTTCTTTCTCCCTAATTTCAAACCCTAAATCAACATCAAACTTAAAATAAAACTTGAATTTGAACATATCCTATATAATTAAATATTTGCAGTATACTTAAAGCTAACAAATAATTAGAACATGTGAATTTTTATACTATATAATGTAATCCCATGATTTCAAGATGAGGTATTCAATTTATCTGTCATTTTTTCCTGTTTATTGAAATAAATTAAATAATTTTATAATACCCCAAATTCAATGCTTATACCCTAACAAAGAAAAAACTCGATGTTTATAGAAAAAACATCACACAAGCTTGACCAAAGTCCTTTCGTGATTCCTTATGAATCTGTGTTGGCATTGCCAACAACAAATTGTGAAACATAAGCTCTTAGTTTCTGAAATTTTATTTCTGGAAAAAAAATGAAATTTCATTTGGCTTCACCATTGAGAGAATAATGTCTTCATGTTTGGGAATGTATAAAAGTTTCTTTAGATTCATGTATTAAAAAGGGATAGGTTAGATGGAAGATTGAGAGATGGATGAGAGGATAAGTGTATATAAGGGTAGAGTTTTAAAAAAATGGATAAAAAGTGTATACTTAGTAAAAGGAGTGTACATTTAACAATTATGTTAATGGGAAGTACTTAATTTTCAACACTTAATTTTCAATTTTACTAAATGAAAACTTGCAATATTAACCTAAAAAGTTGTATTTGCAAGAATACAAAATTTATTTGTTTTCTTTCTTGTTCAAGATTGTAAAAACATTTCCCCCCTAATATTGTTGAATCATTACTTTAACCTCCAATTTGTTTCGTATTTAGTATCAATTATATTTTCTTTTTCTACATCTCTTCATTCTTAGGTCTATTTAGAAATTTGCATCTCCTCATCATCTCAACCTGCACTCAATAAACCAACAAATCACAATCACAACCCTTATGCCTGGACCAGACCATATTGTAATTATATCATGTTAATCAATTCACTAAACTTTCTAAAATTTGAATTTTTTCGCAAATAATCTAAAAGTATATTATTTTTATATTTATAAATTCGCATGTACATCTACAATTTTTAGTTCAATTTGATTTTCATTTCACATATAACATGAGAATTAACTAGAGAATAATCTAATGGCCAATGTAAATACCAGTTCGGTTCCTTTGGTATAGATAGACAGAAAGCCAGACAATCCATGATTATTTGTAATCATTAATCAGTGAAAAGAATGCAAGTTAAAGATAATCAGCTGAAAGTCATAACCCCTAACTCAGTTCAGTTGTGAAGAATTAGAAGACATATCTTCTCTTTTCCCGGTTACTACTTGCCTTGCCGGTGGACCAAACAAACTTAGTATCACCTACAGATCATAATAAAATAAATAATCTAGTCATGACCTTATATGTGATTGAATTCCATCACTATTTTTCCTTCGTATAATAATGGCACAAAAACATTAATGCCTATTCCTTCTCTTGATAATGGAAGAAAATAATGGTTATGATAGGATGGATCATTAACTTACTGGTAGCAAAACCAACCCCTGCAAGAAACCAATAATAACCAGTACTAGATACATTTGGAAGTAATAAACCTGCAAAACCCAAAAAATCCATTTTTAAAATGCTGAAGGAGAGAAAATTATAAGGAGAAAAAATAAGAGGCAGAGACCATAAAGATTTCTGATCTTGAGAAGAAAAGGACAATAACTCCAACAAGCTTGGAGATTTCTATTTTTTTTAAGCTGGCTTTTACTATTGTATAGATAATATTATGCTCAGCTTTAACACTCACAAGTACACGAGATCATATCAAGTAATAAAATCAATAAGTCCCGATATCGTTCTCCCAAGGGAATTTCTTTGCAGTTTGTTCAATCAAACACCAACTCAGTCTCCTACTCTATTGTTTAGCTAACAATAATTGTGAGATTTACAAACTAGAAAATTTCACTAACAAAAACTCAACAGAATTTAGAGAAAGTTTGCAAATCAAATCTGGAAACTAAAGTAGATTTTAAAACATCTACTTAGATTTTGATTAGTACTACTCAAATTTCATGGTAAATCAACAAGCCAATGAATATATCAATCAATCATTAAGTGGATTTTTCATCAATTCTAAGTTTAAATCTTTCTCAAGCAATTAAACCCCTAATTCCTAAGTAATAAGAATAAATCTCTTCTCAATCTTATTCAATTAAAAAAAACATAAAGATCTAATGAAAAATATGTGAACCCTAGGAGTTTGTGAATCTATCTCTAGTAGACACAATAATCCCATTAAACTTTTGAGTGTCTAGGTTTAAACTCTCTATCTCTACTAAAGTCTAAATGACATAAATCAAAAACACACTAGTAATTGCAATTGATTTCCAGAAAAATAAATTAAAACATAAACTTAATGAGAAATCAAAATATTCATTGAATAAACATTGATTAATCCATACAATCGAGTAACATTTGTCTAATCTAAGCAGATAACAAAGTTTAGTTCATAATCAAATCAAAAGAATAAGAGAAGATTAAGAAATTGCAGAAATCCATGAAGTTCATGGTAACTTAATGGATTTCCACTCAAATCTTCCCTTTTTCAGTTCCAATTCAGTGATGATCTGTGAAATCCCCTTTAGAATCCTTCCTTGACCTGTTTTTTTGTCTCTCCCGATCTATTCCAGCCCCTTTCTATCATTTTTTATGCCTTTTTATCCTTAGAGTCATATGGGACTCTGTTTCCTTAAATTTCTGCTGAAAAATAGGCTCTTGAAGGTTGGCACGAGCGAGTCCCACGGCCCATGCCAACGCTCGTGTGACTGAAATTGCTGGGGTCTAGGGGCAGAAAGCTCCCACGGTCCTCGCCACGGGCTGTGGCATGGACCATGAGAAGCTACTGCTTCTCTTCCCCTCTCTTCTGTTAGCTGCCACATGCAGTCTGGTGGCTTCCATGGGCCTTGGCACTGGTTATGGCAACCATTATCTACGAGCTAGGGGAGGCATTAAGCTTTCACGATCCTGCCACGGGCCATGGCAGCGCCTGTGGGGAGCTACTACCTCTCCTATGTCTAGTTATCTCCCACAACTAAGTGTTGTCCTTGGCTCAGGCCGTGCCAACGGCCATGGGAGGCTATGGTCTACCTTTTTCACTCTGTTTTCATGCATTTTCTTCATCTTTCAAGCCTGGACTTCAAAATAATTCCTCCTAACCTTGGATTTCAATTCATTTCTTAGAAATGACTAAAAGCACTTAGAACAAACATATCAAATTCAATTTAAAACACAAAATCATCAAGAAAATGGGGTACAATAATGTATGATTTGTCAATTATCAAACTCCCCCATACTTGAACTTTTGCTTGTCCTCAAGCAAACTTAACATACTCAGCACAACTTCCACTTTTAATATCCATCCAAGACCCAAAAGAAATTGAAAGCACAAGTGCAATTTCACTCACAAAATCATTTAGTTTTATTAAACTAAGGACACATTTAACAAGTTCGGTATCCATAAAAGAATGTTTAGTTTTAAAGTAGTTTAATCAACAAATTGAGTGACTAATCTCAAAAACATGGCTTTCACAAAAAAAAATTGACCTAAGCATTCCTCGAGTCATTCAATTGATTTTTCTTGGGAGAAAGAAACTTTTTTTTCGTTGCAAACTCATGAGATTAGTATATTTTTAAGGGACCTAACTTAGCTAAACCCATCACTAGTCTTTTGACGCGAAGGTAAACACTTTGGGGCACCAAGCCCCGGTTACTCAATTAGTCACAGACTTGTTTAGCCGGTTACTAGCACTATTCATGGTTTCATTTTTATTTTTATATTGCTTTGCACAACAAGAAACCAGTAAAATATGTAAACAATTTTCAAAGTCCCAGTTTATTTTCTTTTCTTTCAACTTTTCTCATAAGCCTACCCTATTTTCAGTTTGATTCCATTCCCCAAGAAAACCTATCAAAGTCTCAAGTACTAACTCTAGTTTCCAAATCTGACTTATGCCAAGAAAAAGACGAGATACTCAATCGTAACTAAATACCTTAAAGCCTAGTCTTGGAAAACATGAAAAATGGTTT
>CAOJBK014361984.1:0-20379 GCA_948294925.1 Codiaeum variegatum | reverse complement strand
GCTCGAATTCATTTTATCAATCTTCCTATTCAAAGCTTTTAATTGAGCTGTAATGGACGTGACCTCATCAATAGAAAGAATGCCCTATTGCTCCCATCCATATTCATTTGGGACATCATCTTGAAAGATGTGTCCATTGTTATGGTAATGATTTCCCGCTTGCTTCCAATCATATCTACTTGGAGAATCATCTTGATAATTATATCCATTATTGTAGTATTGATTTTTCGAATGCTCCCATTCATAATCATTTGGATAGTGACTCCATTGTTGATAATACCGATCATCCATTGAGAAAATTTCTATTAACAAAAACTAAAACAAACGAAAACGTAAAATAGAAAAAACAAAAAAAAAAAATGAAAACAAACAAATATAAACAAAAAGACTAGATCAACAATCACTATTATATTGCTAATATTGCATACAAATGTCCCCAGCAACGGTGCCAAATGAGAGGAAATAATGTATAATTTTCTAGTTATCACTCTACTATCATATTAAAGTTCATAGACTTGCACATAAGTGGGCTTATAAGTAGATAAGCATTAAAAGTGCTAACTTCAACATCTACACATTTATAAATCACCTGCAACGAAATCAAATAATTTTTTATTATTTTATTTTTATTTTAAAACAAAATTAATATTAGTAAAATCAATACTAACTTTAATTATCAAAAGTAAACTAATAATGATAATGATTATGGAAGATTTAATTATAAAAAATATTTTAAAATATATAAATAATGATATTTTCTAGATATTGATGAAAATCATTTAATATAAAATTACATAAAATAATTTATTTATATATAATAATAAAATTGTTGTTGTGATTTTTTTATATCTTTGAAATTATAGAAATTTATAACAATATGACGTGTTTTAAATTTTTTTAGATAATTAATTAATTTATTATTAAATTTTATCTTTTGATTTTTTTAAAATTTTTAATTTAAAATTTTGAATTATTAATATTTGTCATGTGGAACTTCTAGCAAAAGTGTTATGACAGGTAATATTAGACTCAATGACTTTTGTTTAAGTAACACAAGGATATCAAAAAAATCAATTATTCACCGTTCCTAAATAATTGACGTTTTTATTTTTCAAGGTTTGACTTTAACTTTAAATATTTTTAAAAATATTTTAATAAATATTATAAAAAATATATTGTTAGAATCGTATCGAAAAATATTTTTATAACATTATTTTTATAATTTTTATTCATATATTTTGAGAGATATTTAAGGTCAAAGTTAAATCTCGAAAAGCGAAAAGATAAAAATTTAAGAGCAAAGAGAGTATTTAATTGAAGAAAGTTACAAGAGAGAGAATATAAAGGACAAAAACTTAATTTTTGGGCTCCTCTCAGGCGATCGGAGCCACCAAAGCGGAGGACACTAGGATTAAGAGTAAGAGAACAGAGTAATGAGAGAACGACGAGAGAAAGTTGTGAAAAAAAAAGTAAAATGGATTTCAATTTGGAGAATATAACCTTAAATGGACAATGTTACCCTTACTAAAATATATTAACTCTCACAAATTATCTATTGTTAACATTTAATGTGTACCATTTATAATAAAGGTAAATTTGGATGTTTGCTATTTTTTTCCCTTGATTTCCTAATTTGACATTCCTAATTTGCCTCTATTATTTGTTGTCAGAGGGAGTACATGCCAACAAATTCTAGAGGTTTAAAGCAGCATTTCTACTCCATTCTTATTAAACAGATCTCTTTGTGTGTTTATCTGAAAATAAAAACCCTTAATACTTTATATTGAAGCTATAACTAGAACTCCAAAAATATTAAAATTCGAAAACCATTAGTATCCACTATGTTATTGTCATCAGCCATAGTGGAGGGATAGTTAGCCAATTCAATGCCCCCTTAACTTATTTGACCACAGCTTCAACTAACTACTCACGTGACCCGCGCTCTGTGTGGTTTTCTTTTTGACATTTTTTTTATTTCTATGTAATGATACATTAAACATAATATAGTCTTCAATAAATGTTATTGTTGAGCTTAAATTATTAAATCTAATATTTTTCATCATGAATTGTAAAAATAAAATTTTAAAACAATACTTATTACCTTTGTTTATAATACTACTAATAATAAATAATCTTAGTCTATATTTCGTATAAAAGCTACAAATGAAGACGAAAATATCATAATTATTTATCTAAAATAAAAAAAATATATAATCTATATATTTTTTCAAATCACTAAAATTTGATGATTCAAATAAACAAAATAGCTATAGAAGAGCAGAAAAAAAATAATCATCTCGCAATGTTTCACTAACTATATATAATAATAATCATCACATAATCTTACAAATTATACTAATTGAATAATAAGTAATTCATTGATCCAAAAAGAACATTAGGTAAATTTAATGAATAAAAGTATTCAATACTTCAAAAATAATATAGAGATGGAATTATGATACATGAATCCCAAATTATAGAATAGTTTAAACAAAAAATGATTGATAGTTTCAACAACCAAGTCGGTTCCAATATTTAAACTACACAAAATAATGTGATTAGATAAAAACTAAATTCAAAAAACAAAAAATAATTTGAATTGAAAAAAAAAAGAACAAAAGCCAAAAATTAGACCCATAAATAAATGTTAATTTGTTCAAACCTTTACATATGGAAGAAGAGGCAACAAATAAATAATTAGTGATATTGCAATTACTATTAAACAATTGAAAATTCTTCTGAAGAATATTTGATGTGAACATATTCGTACCACTATATTTCTAATGGGAATTGCAACCAAATATAAAGTATAATTAAAAAATGATGTGAAGGTAAACTAACATAAAAGAATTGTCAATCTAGAATATTATATATTCATAAAAAAAAATAAAGAATATCTTGACAACTAAAAATTTGAAAGTTTATAAATTGAATTGAATATGAAATGAGGAAGATAGAAATGTGAGATTTAAAGAGAGAAAAAAAAATCACAATCATTGGAAAATATGAAATGACATGGAAGTTATAAATCATACCATTAGAGAAGATGAAGTGACATTGAAATTATATAGAATAATGAATGATCTTTTTGTCATTTAATTAAAATAGTTTTTATTTTTATTTTTTATATTTTATATTTTATTATGGTGTGACATCACAAAACTCTTAGATTTGTGTTTTGAAACTTTCTAAAGCTATAGTACTTTTTTTTTTAAATCTTAGCCTTAATACTATACTATATAGATTAACATTTTTAATTTTATAATTAAACTAATATTAATAATATTTATACTAATTTTAATTATTAAAACCAAATTAATAATGCTAATAATTATGAAATATTTAATAATAAAAATTATTTAATAATACATAAATAATGATATTTTCTAAATATTGATGAAAATTATGTAATGATATTTTTTTGTAAGTTATATAAAATGATTGATTTATTTATTTATATATAATAATAAAAACTATTATTATGATTTGTATATCTTTTAAATTATAGAAAATTATAATAATTTTTATTATGATATATTTTAAGTTTTCTATGATTAATTAATGTGTAATTTAAATTTTATCATTTAAATTTTTTATATTTAATTAAAAAATTTATAATTATTAATAGTTGTTATGTGGAGCTTCTAGTGAAAGTATTATTGGAGAGAAAAATAGGCTAGCTTTTGTTTTAATAATATTAATAAACTAGATCAATACCATGCAATGGATTTATTTTATTTTTAAATATAACATTTTATAAATTTATTATGATATTTTTAACAAATAAATATTTATTTATAGTTAATTATATAAATTTATTAAGATATATTTTTATTATTTAAATAATCAAAGTATTTTTATATATAATAATAAATATTTATAGAATGATATAATTTTAACTTTTTAATAATTAATTAATATATATTTTTAAATTTAATTTTTTGATTTTTTTATATTTTTTTTTGTCTAAAAGTTTTGACAGTAGTTTTTATGTAAAAGAAATTTAAGTAGAAAATGATATGTGATAAATTTTAGCAAAACAAATTTAAGTCCAAATGAAAGAAAAATGTTTATGTTAGCATCTTCTCTTTTAGTTAGATTAAAAAAAATAGATATTTAATTTAAATATTAGGAGTAGGAGTGAGTGAAAACCGAACCGACCTTCCAAACCGAACCAAACTAAAGAATGGATTTGATTTAATTAATTTGATAAATATGGTCCAGTTGGTCTAAGTTTAAAAAAATTTTGTTGTTTGGTTTTCAGCTCGATGAGGAATTTCAAAATATTGAATCAAATAAAAAAGCCGAACTTTTAATAACCCTAGTTACATACGATGTCATTTAGTGGTATATATTTGTCATATACCTAGAAACTCTACCCTTTCAGTCATTTGTTTCTACCTTAGAGAAAATCCTTCATTTTCTCTTATAATTTCTCTTATCTTCATCTAATTTCTGGCATTTCTCCATAATAACGGCCTTACAATCTTTAAATGTTATTTAGTTTGAGTTTGAATCAGTGATAACCAACCGCTAATCACTAATCATTTAAGGTGGAAGCCATCAAACCTTACCTCTATTTCTCTAATCAAATTGGTTTTTTTAAGGTAGTTTTTGCTATTGATTCTCTATTTATATGATTTTCAACATTTATTATTTTCGTTTTCCTAAGTTTTTCTAGAATCGGATATTCCAGAAGGTGAAAGCATTCATAATAACTAATCTCTAAGAGTGCGATTGTGAGGCTCAGTCTAAAGCCCACAGGATTTCCCAGCCCCACCTTCAAGTTTATGGCTCGAGAAAATTGACCACAAGGGGTCAGATTATGCATGGCGCCGTGGTTGTGGCCAGGTCCCACATTTTACACCTACAGGTGTCCGTTGGTATGCACGTGTGATTGTGTTTAGAGTCACCACCTAATCTTTAATAAAATGATTTTTTATCCGTTGGTATGCACGTGTGATTGTGTTTTGAGTCGCCACCTAATCTTTAAGAAAGCGATTTTTTCTTAGGTGATTAAGAAACTAATTTGATAAACTCTATTTTAGGAAAATCTGATTAATTACCCAATTTATAGAAAAGGCTGGCCCACGAACCATAGTTGGGTTCATGGATTTGTGATTCGATAAAAATATTTAGAAAAAGAATTTTTCTAGTTCTAAACATATTTGACTTAAGAAATACACAGTTTTGATTAAAAATAAGTTTTCGTGTATGCATGGCATACCACGTGATGCGTGTACAGTTAAGCATACCAAATAATGATGCATGAATAGGTTATTATGCATGTCATCCATAAAGCGATAAAGGTAGAAAATAATAAACCATGGGTCCTTCCTCTAGCCCACTGTGGGTTCTAGGGAAGGCGCACATCCCCAAAGAAAGAGGTAAAGGATTAATTACAATAAAAATAACAATAACCAGAGATCCTTTCTCTAGTCCAAAAGGATCTAGGAAGGGCACACGTTTCCCAATATGAGTATAAATCTAAATACATCGATAAATAACATAAATAATTACAACAACGTAAAAAGCACCAATAATAAGAAAATAACAAAAATAAAATGAAAATGATAAAGAAAAACAAAATTTGGAGTTGAAGCCATTAGAAGGCTTACTAGCGTATCCCGTTGAATGTGAATCAAATCCTATTCCGTTCTCCCTTCTCGTGAAGGTTGGAGCTGTTCTGAAAAATAGTGAGTGGTGGTTTGATCAATTCAGAAGCTAATTTGTTTTAATGAATAAAACGGTTAACCGAATGGGTCATTAATAACTTTAGAATTTTGAATAATAAAAACGATTTTGATAAGTGTGATTTGCCTAAGTTCATTTTTGGGCATCAGTTTAAATTATTTCAGAAAAATATGAAAATGCCATATAAGTTTTAGCGTTTGATTCAGAATCAAAAGGAATTAGAGCATACTACACCGTATTTACCTTTGGCTTATGGGGTTTCGGGAGCGACTTTTCTGAAGGCTTGATAAACCTAAAATGTGTCTTCATTGTGTTCAAAGTGGACTGTTGAATGTCTGCCTGAAATGAACTCATGGAAATTGAACTATCTGACTGATCGGAAAACGAGCATCTTTGGTGAAAGTTGAGTGTTTATGATGTTTTTTGATAGATTTAGTGTGAATTTCTTTGTCTGGAGAGTGTTTGGGAGCGTTTGGAGTAAAATTGGTAAGTTTGAAAGCGACTGGAAGAGGGTCCAAAAGTGTTTGAAAACTGACTCAGAAGGTCGTATTTATAGAAAACCAAGTCGAAAAATCCAAAACGCATGCATTTGGACCCAAACACATGCATTTGGTTCCAAATGTGCATGTTTGGCCCAAATGCATGTGTTTGGATCCAAATGTGTGCATTTGGGCCTAGTGCACTGGGCCAGATTTTTCGAGCCCGGTCTAGTTTGATTTGGTTGGATTTTCGAGTTTTCTAGGTTTGTTTGAGTTCTGATTTGAATGCGGTTTGAATCGTTGGGCTCATATTAACGGGCCGAATTGGTGATACAAAAATTAAGATTCACACTTTTCTAATTATTTCCTTCGAAAAGAGGTAAAAAAGAAGCTTTGAATCCCTTGATATAAATGTATAATTTTTTTTTTTTTGTAAATTTTCCATAACTAACTTCTATGTTTTATACATGCATGCATGGATTTGTTACTGGTGGAAGCCATATTTCAATCTAAGCTTGCAGATCCATGAAACACTAATCAATTAAGGTAAAAAATAACCTTTGTTTGTTTCATTTTTTTTTTATTTGAAACGTTTTCTTTAGATCTGAATACTGACTATATTTCTTATTTTATGCGGCAATTTTTTACCGGTGGAAACTTGCATGCATTGTGTTTAATCTAGATATAAATCTGAAAAAAAAAATCACATAGGTAATGCATTGTTATTTTTATTTTTTAGTTTAAAAATTACATATGTTTAGAGCTTAAAGTATATATATTGTTTTCTTAATAGGATTCACTACTGTAAGCTTATTTAGAAACTTTGAATTTCTTATTTTCTAAAATTAGAGACTCTGGTTGAGGTATAAAATTTTACTTTTTTTAAAAAAAAATTCTATGTTCATTAATAAAATTTTATAATATACATACAAAATAATAATAAGTTATTTGTTTTTTCTTTGCAGATAAATTTATTTGACTTTGGTTTTGAATATTGTTGTTTTTAAGCAGTTGCTTACAAACGTATTTTCATTAGCCCTTTAGTTTCATTTTTATAGTTAAAATATTTTTAGATTCAATACTTATGCATTTGTTTATCTCATTGTTTATATAGATGGATAATGAGAAAACACAGAGCACTGGTTTTATTGGCTGTAATGTTATGGAACCAATTAAACTTATTCATGGTGGAAGCTCTAATGCTCAGAATGAGCAAGATGTTAATGTAACAGCTTCTGTTCCACCTAAGCCTAAAAAAAAAGGAAGTAAGTTATGGATTTGAGGTCAATTGTTTTGGGTCATTTATTAGAATTTTTTATGTTACTGGTGTGATGTGTGCTAAATGTAGTTAATATGATAAAGTATATAACTATCATTCTTAGTTTAATGGCACTTATACGTTAAGAAATCATATGCTTACATGTAATAATCACCCTACCTTTATCCAACATAGGCAGATACTTCTTAATTTCAAACATGCATCTTCTAGTGACAGTGATAATGTGAACATCTCTTAGTGGGCTCAAGTGGGTAACATGTCATTTTGGAAGTTTGATAAGAATACAATTAGGAAGTCTATTGCTTATATGATAATTAAAGATGAGTTTCCTTTTAGTCATGTTAAAGGGGTGGGTTTTTGGCATATGATAAATAATGTATATGCTAGGTTTAAGGTACCATGTAAGAGGACAGTAACTAAGGATTGTTATGACATGCTGTGATGCCCCATCGAGCTGCATGTGGGATCTTCCAACACACCTCTGAGCTTGTGACTTAAGGGAAACCAACCACGGGGGGTCTAATTGCGCATGGCATCATGGATTGTAGCCGGGTCCCAAAATTATGCATCCACATGTGTTCGTTTCCTTGCACGTGATGTGTTAAGTGTACAGAGTTGTCACCTAATCTTTAAGAAAATAGTTTTCTAAGGTGATTAAGAAACCATTTTGAATTAACTCCATTTTTAGAAAAAGAATAATTTTCACCCAATTTAGGAAAAGGCTGTTCTTTTGAACTAAAGGGGGTTCGGGGATTCATGATCTAGTAAAAAAATTTTTATGAAAATAGTTTTCACCATTTTATATAACAAATTTTTGGCTTAAACAGTACGATTTCAGTTAAAAATCATTTTTTTGTATGCATGAATAGATATTATTGTGCATGAACAGTTAAGCATGTCAAAATGATGTATGAATAGGCTATAAATGCAAATGACAATTGCATAACGCATAGAAGACAAAATTGGCCTGAGGTCCTTCCCTTAGCCCATTTTAGGTTCTAGGAAAGGTACAACACCCCAAAGAAAGCAATAAAATTAAAATGCAAAAAATAATTGAAATCAGGGGATCTCCCCTCCAGTCTTACTATCTAGGAAGAGCACATATTCCCCAAGTACATAACCAAAATCCAATGATAGTGATGAAATAAATATAGCAATATAAATAATGAAAATAAAGTAAAATATAGTAAAAAGATCAAAAGGAAATTTAAGTTTTGGAGTTGAAGCTGTTAGAAGGCTTGCTGGCTTATCCCTCTGAATGGGAATCAAACCCCATGCCGTTTTGCCTTCTCACGAATGGTGGGGTTGTTATGATAACAATGGGTGGTTTGGATGTTTAGTAGCTAACTAATTTTAATTTATAAAATCGCTAACCAAAAGGCCATTAACAATTTCATATTTTGATTAATAAAAATGATTTTGACTAATGTGAATTGATTACCTAAGTTCATTTTAAGGTTTAACTAGATTCGTTTATGAAAAATAAGGTTTTCACTAAAATATACCTTAAATCATATTAAAGGGCTTAAAATTGAATTCTGATAAAAATGTCTTAGTTAAGTTCTAAAGGGCTTAAAATAATTAATTCAGAGAAAGAAGTATATTGTATCGATTTTACCTTTTTTCGAGGCTTTGGGATCGGTACTAGAAGCTATCTGGTTGAACTGGACTGGAGGGAATTGAACTACTGAACTGTCAGGAACTGTTGAAATTCTGAGGGCTTGGGTCGATTGGGGAAGGGTTGTAGAGTTTGGGAAGTATTTTGCAATGTTTAGAGGTTGTATAATGTGGTTAATTGCATCTAAAAGTCGGTGGAAAAAGTTTTTTTTTCTACTTTGGGAAAAGTTTGAATTTATAGGGAATTATACCAGAAACACTTAGGACAAAACGTGTGCGTTTTGGCCAAAAAGCATGCATGTGGAGGGATACATGTGTATGAGGGAGAAGAAGCATGTGCGAGCCAGGCTATTAGTGTGTGAGCTGCGTTACGCATACGCTAGGTGGGTTATACATGCACAAGCCAGGTTGTGCATGCGTGAGCCATGATACACGTGCGTGAGCCATGATACATATGTGCAAGCTATCATTTTGGGCCTGAGTTTCTAGGCCAGGTTTTCTGGGTTTGGCTTAGTCTGATTCAATTCAGTTTTTTGGGATTTTCTAAGTTCATTTGAAGTCCTAATTGAGCTTAGTCAGATTTGTTGGGCTTGTATTAACGGGCTAGATTTAATAGTGTCAAAATTAGGGTTCACAACTAGGCCCCTTAGTAGTCATATTTGTGAACACATTTAATGCAGTAATTGAGAATTTGCCTATAAAAGGGCTTAAAACTTCCATTTTCATTTATAACTTCCATTTCTTCACTTTTGCTTTCAGAGTTCTTCCTTCTACCTTTCTAGTTCATAGAGAAGCTTTAGCTGATACCAGTTGATATTTTCGTGGAGGAGGATGACTTGTCTGTAGGGCTGAGTGCATCCTTGGAAGAGGAAGCGATTCTAGATTTTACCTCCCCTCCGCTTGACAACATTGTCGATAATCCGCAGATCAACTTTACCATAGAAGAATTGCTTGGCAGGATACCTGAGCCATCTGCAGGCCCATCTAATTATGTTGCAGTTCTGCTACCAAAATGGGATACTATTAACCATTTATTGGTGGATAAAGAGGATCCACCTACTCCTACCAATCCCAGTTTATTAGAGGACCGCCAAGCACATGTGAGCTGTCTTAGGTTTCCAACGATATGTATTCTATTTATTTTTCTGCGTCATATTTTTTTACACCCGTACTTTATTTTGATGCCAAAAATAAAATAAAGTCTGTAATAAGAAATAGGAATTGAAAATAATGGGATTGAATGCATACATATAGGAGGGCAATTTTAACCAGAGAGGTGGTAAATTGCATCTAGGTGATGTGATAGCCTTCTTAGATACTCATGAGCCTGTTGCTGAGCACAAAGCTCTGACCCACCTGATGGGATGGATGAGTCTAAATATTGGGCATTCCCTTAATAGGAACCCGATCTACTCCTTGGTGAGAGGTGGTGGACGACCACTAATACTTCCATTTGCTAGTGGGAGAGATGATGATGATTCCCTTCTAGTCATCATGCCTGACTGGTATGCGCTTCGGGCACT
Source organism: Codiaeum variegatum (assembly GCA_948294925.1). Classification (NCBI taxonomy): domain Eukaryota; kingdom Viridiplantae; phylum Streptophyta; class Magnoliopsida; order Malpighiales; family Euphorbiaceae; genus Codiaeum; species Codiaeum variegatum. Next base: position 9,787 of record CAOJBK014361984.1, on the reverse strand, counting down.
GGCCCATCACTTTTGACATTTTGCCACATCAGCGCCATGAGTTGGGTAACTTGCAAGGAGAGTGGCTGGCATGTAATACCCATGGGAAGATTGTTAAGACTGAGCTACTTAACTCATTATCCTCAATGAACCTAATGGACTATATTGTTGACTAGTGTGCTAGGGTTTGCTTGCTAATTATCCTATCAACCATATTTTTGTATAATGAGTCCGGCTAGGTTGATATGAGGATCCTAGCTTCTCTGGAGGACTTGAGATAGCTAGGAGAGTATGACTAGGCTAGAGCTGCTATGGGTGCAGGGTATAAAGGGATAAGCCTACTGTCTGAAGTTATTCAGGTAGCTATTCCTGTGACTGGTATTGTGTGGGAGGTCAGTATTACACTTTTATTAATGTTCTTTTGCAGCTTTGGGCTTTCTTCCATATTGGTACCATTGTGCCCAGGATCAGACCATTGGATCAACTTCCCTATTTGATGGGGAGGATGCAGTGTAGGACTCTTTGATCTCTGCTCAGGATGTCTTTTATTTCTCTGATTACTAGTGCATTCTGGAAACTTTTACTCAGATATGTTATGACAACTTTTACCCATGTTTTTGGAATATTTTTGATTTACTTCCTTGATGATTTCAGGTTTTTTAGAACCCTTTCCACATGGTTAACCTCAGAAATATGAACCTTGATGTTGTTTGTATTACTACCACTCGTAGGCGGATTAATGTCAGCTCTACATCTTTGATGGAGTTCTTCCTCAAGGAACGGGTGATGGCTCAGTCTACCGAGGAAAGAGTTATGCCTACTGACACTCCTATACCTATAAGGGAGCCGATGCCTGCTGCTTTTTAGGTTTACTAGTGGGTGGGGAGAGCTTGGGAGGACTACCTGCTGATGGATGCCTCTTACTTAGATTTCATGGCATCTTATCTGATGGTTAAGATGCCCCCACTTTGGGTTGACCATGGTCATGGTAGGAGAGGAGGTGATGAGCCTTCAAGATGGAGGCCTCGTAATGGGAGTAGTCACCCGTCTGCCCCCCATCACAGTTCTAGTTCTTCAGGTATCAGAGCCTCTTCTTCCTGTATACCAGCGAGTACTAGTCAATTTTGGCACGAGCTTCCTTAGATGGTTGATTATGTCCCTTACACTGATGCGACGAGCTCTACTCAGATCAACTACTTCGACAAGAACTACCTATCAAGGATGTAGAGAGTGGACTTTGCTTAGATTCTGGATATTGTATGCTCTTCAGTATTTGTATCAGTTATCCCCTTTATTTTTATAGTTTCTAATTTTCGTATGTTCTTTGCAGGTTCCTGGCTTATTCAACGATCAGGGTGTAGAAAATTACCAAAGGGCCATGTTTGGATTGAGCACCACTCTCTCTGAGATGAGCATTTTGAGGAGCCGGATAAAGCAGAGGGTCATCAGATGACACAGACCACGGGCTGATCCTGAGTGGGAGGAGGATGCAGAGGAGGCTGAGCTTAAGGATGATGTATGATGTGTTTTTTTTTTTATGTTCATGACTGTATTTGGGCCCTAGCTGTGGGCTTTTGTAAAAATAATTTCAGACTTTTGTTATTAAATTTCAGTTTAAATTCATGAAAAACTTCAGAAAATTTTCCATTTTTGGTTTAGTGATTTTCTGACTTTTAGAATTGATTTTTCTGAAAAAACTCATTTTGGAAAATTTTGGGACGAAAATATAGCGAAAATGGAATCGGATCTAGTCAGAACGGATGGCTTCAACGGGCCGAATTAGCACCGACATGTGGCAGCTCCTGCATGTGATAGGTTCAAAACTCATGTGCCTTCCCCTAAATGCATAGGTATCAGCCAAAATGCATGCATTTGTCCTGGGCGCATGCTTCAGCCTTCCGAACTCAGATTTGTTCCTCGATTCACATGCCACCATAAGTAGGAGTATGAAATTCTATTTTTGAGTCAGAAAAATCATTGGGGAGTGAAATTATTTTGTAGAAAAGCTAGTTTCTTTTCTTTTCTCCTATAACATGGAACCCTTTTTTCAGTTTTACGATGCACGGGTGGTGCCAGAAGCTAGACAAAGTGAGCTAGATCAACTTGGTGAAATACATTATGGCATCTTTGCCAACTCTTAGAGGTGTTAAGATAGACTAGGATTTTCTGAATGTCTGTATTCATTTTTGGGATCTTGTTGATCATGTATTTTGTTTCGAGGCTGGTATGAAAGAGATGTATCCAATCTTTGAGGAGACTTCCTTTTTGCTTGGGACGAACCCCAGGGCCGACCTAGCTATTCCAGTTGAATGGGTAAGCTGTTTCAACTTGTTCAAGATATTATTGGATTTGGGCATTAAAGCGATTTCAGATATGATGAAGGATAATTTTGTAGATCTGCCTACATTAGCCCATATGTTTTGGGAGGAATCAAAGGATGACACCACCTGGATGACCTAGAGCTGAAGGCCTATGCTTTTGGATTGACAAGGGACTATATTTTTATGGGTCCAATTAGATGGGGGATGTAAGAGTAGTTGAGCCGATACCCCAGACAGGTAAAGGTAAGTCGATTATGGCATGATTTTGGCTAAAACACTACTGAGCCTTGGCCGTTATCATAACTCAAAAGAACCTTAGACTATTAGTTTGATTTTGCTTCAAGTATTCTGACCCTTTTCTGCCTGTCTGCTTTAGCATTTTCTAAGATTTTTCTGACTTGTGTATTTTACTCTCAGATCTGGCTGAGGGATCATCCTAAGATTATTCTTGGACCTGACAGACAAAGTTGATCTTCCTCGTGGTATCGTTCATAGAATACTCCTATCCATTTTAGTTCCAAGAAGAAATGGATTAGTTGGCTAATGGAGTTGAGTCCTTCAGATTTGCTATGGAAGCCTGAGTGGTATTCTACCATCAAACAGTTTATGCTGATGAGTCAGGGGTACAAGCATGTGTATTTGTTTGGTTTTATATGTGTGTCTTGGTATCAGGCAACCAGAGTCCTCCACTAGATGGGACATGCTTAGGATGTGCCCGAAGATGGCCCTTTATTCAAGGAGACTATAATGAATGATCGAGTAGCTAGAGTTGTTCTCTCTTATTGGATGAAAGACTTTTTAAGAGAAATGGTGGTCCTAGGTGATTATTATGGCAAGCTATCTGAGTACACAGAGTAATGGATCAAGACATGCTATTCAAAGGAGAAGGCAAAATGATATGCTCTTCTAATTGAGATTCAGGGTTGAGTCTGAGTCTAGACATATAATTTTTTAGAATAAGACTTTCTATTTTGTCTATTTCTTTTTAATTTTATGTCTCAAATATCTTGTTTTGGATGTTCCAAAAGATGAATAAAACCTCAATTTTTGTTTTGTTTTAAGCTCTTACTTTTGCCTAAGCCATCCTTTTTGGGTTTTAAACTTAGCAAGCTGCCTTTATTGTTGCCTAGACCACCTTTTCCATTTTTAGTCTAGCAGGTTGTACCCTTAATTTTTCCTAAGCCACCCTTTCAAGCTTTCAGCTTAGCGGGTTTCATTCTTTTTTCAGATTTGTTTATTTGTTCTTTTTAACTCTTGCATGCAGTGTTAAAGAGCCCAAATGTGAGTGAATAAGACATTTGATTTTATTGAATGCTTTGCACCGTACCTGATGAGGGTTGCCGACATATCTCCTTACATTGAATTTTGAAATTGTGAATTTAAAATACAACTTTAAGGTTTTGGAGAATCAGGTCCACATAGTTCTTGTTCCAGAAATGGGATGATGCTTGAATGCATGATCATATAACAAGAACACTACATGAATTACTTCTTGACCTGATCAAGGTTGGTTGGATTATTGAACTCATTGCCACTGACGTCCATCAGGATGATGCCTCCACCTGATATGATCTTCTTTATGATGTACGGTCCACTCCAAGGAGTTCTAAATTTCCTTCAGGGGGTCTTGCATAATTTGCCTGATTTTCTTGAGAACTAAGTCACCTTGCTGAAGATTGCGACTCCAAACCCATTTGTCAAAATGATTTGCCATTCAAATTCTGTGATTCTGTGTGTAATGGAGATCTTCCATCTTTTGTTTTTCATCAATTGCATTGAGCTGATCATAGTAGGCCTATTGCCAGTCGAGTTCAGAGATTTGAGCTTCTTGAACAACTCTGGAAATCTTAATTTTTAGTTCTATGGGGAGGACTACTTCAATTCCATAAACTAGGGAGCATGGTGTAGCTCTTATAGCTGACTTGTATGTGGTTCTAAACCTAAGTAGGGTGTTTGGTAGATGTTGGGGAAACCTTTATGATGACTGATAATCTTTTAGAGTATGTTCTTCAATGCTTTATTGGCAGCTTCAACTATGCCATTTGTCTAAGTTCTATATGGGGAAGACCTTTGATGCTCAATCTTTTCCTTTTAAAGGAGAGTAACGACCTCTTTCTGGAAGTGTGAGTCGTTATCAGAGATGATCTTGTGGGGAGCACCATACCTTGTAATGATGTTAGTCTTGATGAACTATGCTACTTTCTTTGAATCCAAGGCTTGGTAAGGAGCAGCCTCAACCCATTTAGTGAAGTAGTCTATGTCCACTAAGATGTACTCGTGACCAGCTGATGACTTAGGTGAGATTTTAACAATTATATTGATGCCCTAGATAGTAAAAGGCCAAGGTGTAGAAATCAGATTGAGGAGTGATATGGAAGCTTTTGGAGCTTTGCATACTCTTGACACTTTGGGCATCTTTGGGAAAATCGTGCACAATCCCTACTCATAATGAGCCAATATTAGCCTTAATTTATGATTTTGTGACACAATTCCCAACCGTTCATATAGGTGCTATCTGTCCCACCATGGATTTCTTCTATGATCTTTTTGGCTTCCTCCTCTGAGATGCATCTAAGGTGTATGCCATGCCACATCTCTTTGTAAAGGATGTCACCTCTGAGTATGTACCCATTGGCTAGTTGCCTTATAGTTCTCCTTTCAGATTTGGATGCACTTTTAGAATATTCACCTTTGGTGAGGTAGACATAGATGTCCCAGTACCATGGTTTTTCTTTAACATCTTGAATATCCATGTAATGTGCTTGGAAACTCAGTTGGCGATTGATGCTTATCGAAATAGAATGGATAATGAACCCATCACGTATTTTGATTATAGATGCAAGGGTTTCCAATGCTTTGGTGAACCTAGTCTGAGTTCTTGGAAGGTAATGGAAAGATAAGATGTTAATGCTATTAGCCAGCTCTTCAAGGTGCTTATGGTAAGGAACCAATTGCTCCTCTCTGATTTTCCATTTCTCGAGGGCTTGTGAGATGGTAAGGTTCAAGTCTCTATAGACTTCTAAGTTTCTAATGCCAATCTGGAGGGCTACTTCAAGTCTAGACACACATGCTTCGTATTTGGCTTCATTGTTGGTTACCTTAAAATTGAGTTTGATTGCCAGAGTTAGACTCTTACTGGTAGGCATAGGGAACACCAACCTGCCGCCATATCCTTTGTGGTTCGCAGCTCCGTTAATGTATAGTTTCAATGTTTTAGTTTGAAGGAATAGTATGTCTTCGTCAGGAAACTCAGGTTCTTCCCACTGATCATCGCTTGAGGTAGCAGCCAGTTGATCGCCGGTGACACTACCCTTGATGGACTTTCTTTGGATGTACTTAAGGTCATAGGCTTCCAAGACTGCCTTCCATCTGCCCAACTTGTTGTCTAGGACAAGTCTCTATTAGATACTTAAGAGGACTCTAATCATTGAGGACATGTGTGATGTATGCCCCTAGATAATGCCTAAGCTTGTGACAAACCCATACCAGAGCCAAACATAGCTTTTCAATGTATTTGTACATGATTTAATGTGTCAGCATACATTTACTCAAGTAATAGATTGCATTCTCTTTATGTGAATCCAGGGCTTTTTGTACTAGCATTAACTCTATGGCTTCTTCAGTGATAGTCAAGTATAACAGTAAAGGTTGATTAGGCCTAGGAGGTTGTAGGAAAGGTGGATTTAGAAGGTACTTCTTTATCTATTTGAAGTCTTTCTGATACTTTTTCTTCCACTAATTGGAAGAGTTCTTCTTGAAAAGATTGAATATTAGGCCATAGGTATTAGCCAATTGATCGATGAATCGACTGTTGTATTATAGGCGTCCCAGAAAGCCTCTTATCTCTTTTTCATTTTTAGGAGGTGCCATGTCAAGAATGGCCTTAGACTTGGTTCAATCCACTTCGATGCCCTTCTTGCTTACCACATACCTAAGGAACACTCTAGATGAGGCTCTAAATATGCATTTGTTAGGATTCAGTTTCAAATTATACTGTCAAAGTCTAAGGAAGAACTTCTCCAGCACTTGCAAGTGCAATTTAGGGGTAGCACCATTAATAACCATATCATTGACATATACTTCCACTTCTTTATGCATTAAGTTATGGAAAACTATGGTAGCCATTCTCTGATAGGTGGCTCCGGTGTTCTTTAATTTGAAGGGCATTACTCTGTAGCAGTAAGTGCCCCATTCAGTACCAAAAGTTGTCTTCTCTTTGTTTAGAGGATGGACTAGGATATGAATGTACCCCTATGGCCAGATCAGTTAAGGAAACCATCTCTGAATTGGCTAGTGCGTCAACTAAGAGGTCTATATGGGGTAGTGGAAAGTCATCCTTAGGACATTCCTTATTTAGGTCTCGATAATCCACACACATTCTGACTTTTTTGTCCTTATTTGGTACCGAGATGACATTTTTCAACCAAGATGGGTAGTGGATGGGTTCGATGAAGTTGTGTAGAAGTTGTTTTGCCACTTCTTCCTTGATCGGAATGGACGATACTGGTTTCATGCACCTGAGCTTCTGTTTGACAGGCTTGAAATATGGGTATGTCAAAATTTTATGAACGGTAATGCTTGGATCGTGTCTAGTCATGTTGCTAGGCTTCCAGGGGAAGCAGTCTTCAAATCTTCTGATTGTAAACTCAGTGTTTTATTTGTTTGAGCATGCAGATGTAATGTACGCGTTTTGAGGCATATCATGAGTGCCAGTATTTATGGGCTCATTAAATGCATCTTTTATTTTGTTAATTACTTTAATTTCTTTTTGATTGAGGTCATCAGTTGGAACATCAAAAGAAAATAAATAGACATACTCGTAATAAAAGAAATTTTGGAAGTTCTATTGATAGAAATAGAAGAGAGGTCCATGATTACGTTATACTCATAATTAAAATTCGATGGAACTATTACATCAGTTTTTTACTCATAAGAAGAAGAGGATTTAGTACTTGACTCAAACTCGGTACTAGACTCAGATTTAAACTCATTGTCACTTTCAGATGCGGACTCAACAGCTTCAAATGTACTTTCATCAAAATGCCAATTTTTTAGTTCTCTTTTAGTAGGCTTGATCATAGTGGAGAGGTCAGATTTCTCCTCTTTATTATTAAGAATAGCTGTGTTCACCAAAGATGCTTGCTTCCATGTTCTCTTCATAGTCATTGTCTAAGAACTAAATAGGTTGGCGATATTCATTTGTCAGCTTCACATCGAAAAATAGCTCGAATCCAAGCATCTTGATACCAATCATAAGGCTTATCCATAGTTTAAGGAAAGCACAAAATGGCCTTTAGGGATAGTCAGATTCACCCCCTTTTCTAGAAATCAAGGATCTTTTTCTTGCCTGGGCTTTTTCCTTTTTGATTTCATCATCAGTAGATTTGTAGCCCAAAATGAATGGTTGAGTGGACACGAGGTATTCATCAAAAGATTTTCTACCTTGTTTGTTCTTACTAAGGCCCATGCCAGGGAATTAGGCCATGTTTTTGAGGATGTTCACCACCATCAGGTTGCAGCAAGGGTCAAAGTCTAGAATGACTGTTTCTCTTTCATTACCCATTGCTTTGATGAATTGCACAAAGGATAAATTGGATAAAGGATATGTTGACAACTCAGGTTAGATCTACAGGATTAGCAATGTATCTGGGACTTCAGATTTATTAGACGTGTCAGCTTTGATGGTAACAATATCATTTTTCAGAGGGAATTTGACGCTTTGGTGTAAGGTAGATGGTATAGCCTTAGCCTGATGTATCCAAGGTCTCTTAAGAAGCAAGTTGAAGCATTAAGGTACATCGATGACTTGGAAAGAAACTTTAAAGGTAATTGTGCCCAAATTGACAGTCAGTATTGCTACTCCTAGAACTTCTTGAAGGAAATGTTACGGAGTTGCGCAGTGGAAGTAGAAAAGGAAAAATCGAATCAAGGAAAGATTCAAATTCTGATTTTCAAAAACATAATTTTGCTAAAACTCTTTTAACAAAATTAGGTTAGGAAATTATTCAAACACTTTAAAACATTTCCATAACCTAGGATTTGAGTGTAAAACATTTTGTCAAAACTCTTTTAACAAAATCATTAGAAATTTTCAAACACTTTGAAAATCAAGTTCTATGTTAAAACTCTTTTAACTAGATGGTTTAGTCATTTATCAAACTCTTTGATAAATTTCAAAACCAAGGTTTGGACCAATAACTTCAACCTAGGATATTATAACCAATTTGTGTGCAAAACACAAGTTAAATAAAGAAAGGTTTGAAGTAAAAATACCTCGCTCCCTCCTTGTTTAAGCTCCTCAAGTACGAAGCCTCTAGCTTGAAACATACATAGTTTTTTTTCCAAAAGCTTGTTCTCTAATTCTTTTCAAGAAGCTTGAATCTTCTCTCTTTAGTTACCCAAATGTTTGATCCTTGCTCTTTTACTTGAGAACTTAAGAATTGAGGATTGGCTTTGGACTTGAAAACTGCTCAACACTCCTTTCTCAAAGGTTAATTGAAGATGAGTTTGTATTTGAAGAACTCTTATTCCAAACAAACTTACTCTCTCAATTTAGTGTGAATTTCAAACTTCCTCTCTCTAACTCTTGAGAGTTTCTCTCTCTAACTCAATGAAGAAGATGATGAATAGTTCATCATCTTTCTTCAATTTTTCTAGTGTGAGTCAGTTAGGCAAAAGATGACACACACACTTCATATATATATGCCATACTTCTCCAACAACTTTCCCTTAAATTAAGCAAACATGTTGGGAAATATGGTTGCTTATTCTAGTTGATATTTGACTATTTGACTAGTCAATTAATTAACTAGATTAAGTATATAATTAGTAGGAATCATCTTTAAACCTTAATTAACCACATCTAATGTGGATTAAGCTAACAACTCATGTTAAGCTTAATTATTTATTTGTTTGTCGAAAACCATTTCAATTAGTCATGCCCATTTGTTTCTCATACAAACTATGGCATAATTGAAATTATCCTTTTATGAATTAAACATTAAGACATACTAGAATATTTGTAAATTTAATTACATGTTTAGTTCAATCATCATTAATAATTAATTAAACTCTTTAATTTTTAATTAATCTGATTCATACAAGCTAATGGAAATTGCTATATGGTAAGTGACTTACTAGGTTCATGTTCTAATTAGCAATGTGATAAAGAAAACTCTTTTCTTCCTACCAAGTGTGTTAATCTAATTACAAACTTATTCCCACAAGTCGTGAGTGACGTCTAGCATAACATATCGCGACTACCTAATTAGAAATGAATTTCGGTGATCATATCATTGACATTGAATGGACCTCTCAATGATAATTACCATGCACTTGAATCCCTTCATTACAGATTCTCAATCTTAGGTAGGGTCATGGAATAGTCAAACCCAATATGCCATATCATATGACCTCTATTTGGTTTGATTTCTCGATAAATCAAGTTCCAACTAGAAACTCATTCAAGTGAACCTTATCTACTCTGG